>LQNS02276481.1:27089297-27100088 GCA_001587735.2 Parhyale hawaiensis | reverse complement strand
AAATGATAAGCGGCTCCTAACATGTTTTGCTGTAAGAAGAGGAGTTTTGTGGGGAGTGTATGAATGAATGCCACTACGGTTCAAATTCCCTAACAATAGTTTTCTTGCTGACATGCAGTCCCTGAGACGCCAGTTCACTCTGAAGGTCAGTACGAGTTGTCGTGGGGTCATTAGTCACCTTATGTAGCATGTAGCACCGAGGACGACCCATGATCTTACGCGGAGCTCCAGCTCTTGGCAGGTTGGAGACCGCCCCAGTCACTTGATGCTTTCGGACTATTGCTCTAACAGTTGAAAAAGGAACGTTGAAACGTTCTGCTATTACTCTATAAGTTAATCCCTCACTACGAAGTTGAATTATCCGTTTATGAGTAGCTTCAGGGATTTATTTAACTTTGGGCATTGTAGTGAGAGTGTGCGAGACTTCAACGAGGTCTAGAGAGGTAATGATTGCTCCGGCTGTGGTTTGTTTACATTGCATTTGTTTCGAGACGTTTCGTGAACGTGTTTTGAAGCATAAAATGGCATTATAAATTACTGATAACATTTATTGACAAGTGAAGTTATTTATAATTCGCTAGTAATAAGGGCAGAAGTGCTAACGAGGCACCACGGGGGCTAATTAATAATGATTATTGACCAGCAGCAAAAAAAAAATAAAATAAAATAATGGGGACGTACAAAACTGTTGGAGATATATAGTTAAGAAAAGACTCGGAGTCTAGGAGATAGAGGAGCCGGCAAATTCCAGCCTTGGTGTGCCAGAGGCCGCATTTGGTGGAACAAAAGGCAAGCGATAAAACGTTGGAGAGCTTTAGGTTCTGTAGGATGCAAAGGAAATGTATATTGAGTGCGAGAGACGCTGATCGTTGGGAAGTGATTGAATGCAAAATATTGAATTCGTGACTGTGGATGGTTATTGTGAGATATTGAAACTGCCGTGAAGTGGGGGAGTGATTAGGGGAGCAATACGCTTTGTGTTAAGAATGCTCCAGTTGGGGCGCATATTGGGGGAAGGACTGAGCAGCAAGATATCTGTTTGTTGTGGGAATTTGTGTGGCGGCTGACACAAAGGAATATGCGAGCGGGTACTTTCTCAGTCTAGGCGCGCATTGTGTACTGTGGAGATGCGTATTCGTGGGCTTCTCCCAATGAAGTGGTGATATAACATTCATTATATGCCTTTTAATTACTGAGAAGGATTTTACTGTTCCATTTACCACATTTTACTGTAGAATGGTCACTGTTCCTGTACCACGTGCGACTCTGCTGTAAGAGCCTTTTGAAATCTACTATTACGTATAGCTAGCCCACGAGACTGATTATGATAGGCTATGGAGTAGGCAACTGCTCATACTGCCTAGGACGTCACAGCGTAGTAGCTGCTGCAGCTAAATGAAGAAATACATAACAAAGAAAGGAAAATGGGAGAATGTGGTCAGTATATTCTGTGTCATTTGAAGCGGCTTCAGCATTTACTTTGAATTTTATGTAAATGAAATATTGAATGGAATTTGAAAAAAAAATGAACAGTAAATTAATTCGAGAATCATAGAGTATGAAATAAAGAGTGATATCACGCTCTGATATAATTGATATAGCTGCAGAGGAATAATACAAATAAAATTCAACGTTTTAGCGAGTGCTGTCTTCTTCCTTAGAGGAAGGCGGGCTCTCTTTCTTACACAAGTACCGGTGCTCATTCACCACCAGTGTATTCATCGTGCTTAAACGCCAACTAGAACTTCTGCACTCTGCACATTGGCTGCAAGCTGCGCATTCAGGCTGTGTGCATATCTTCCAACCTCGTTTATAGGAGTACTACAGTCTCTGCTTATGAAGATTGTAAACTGAAGCCGCATTCAGATGTTCTGAAGTTTTTGTATTGATAATTTGCTTATTGTGTACGCACTTGGATGTTAGGTTTACAGAATTTTAGGGAGTGCCCGTCCTTTGTCTGAGTCAGATTTGTAGAGTTTTCATTGTGGTTAGAGGATCAGGTTTCTTCGTAAATGCACAATGATTTTCAATAATAGGTAGATTTGATCATGCCTTTGATTTCCTGCAATTTAGGCTCGTCGCTGCCATCTTCCAAGTGAGACACCGTTACTTGCCATGTGCATGTTAAAATTAAAATTATTTCACTAATTGTCGGAGGTTGGCTGTCGTCCTAATGTTCGGTAGTGAGCGTTGCTGGTGCGGCGTTGGGATTTGCAATTTATGTGCGTATTATAAATTCTCTGTATCAAAATTATCCACAACTCACCCGATGTTTAATTAAAGTAACGCGAAAAGAAGAAGATCCATAACAAACGTTCTAGAATAATTTATAAATTAATTTCTTCAAATTATACTATTATATATCAAAGATTCAACGTCATATTTAATTTGGTCAAATACTTTTGTCCGTCATTACTTTTGCTTGTATTAAACTTTATTGTTATAAGTGCAAGTTTGACTGTTCTGTTTAAATATGCTATTATGTATGTTATATAAACTTCCTGTATTAATTTTCATAAAGCAGACCCAGAATTTTTAAATACATAAAAAATAGAGCTGTGCAAATACTTACATCTAGGTACTGTATATGGTTCCCAATTTCAAGTTGGCAGCTGCGCAGAATCCTACACAAGGAAGTTAATAAGAGCCTCACATGTATAGAAGGGAGCTCAACCGTCTACCCTAAATAGGTAATAACCTGAGAAATCATAAAGTACATGTCCCGTCAGTACGCAGCACTGCCCAGACAACGAGCTCCCTTTCTATATGTAAGGCTATGTCTTAATATCTTTGCGATGATGCTACAGGCAACACAAGACCGGTTTTCACAAAGTCTTCACTGTCATTATTAACAGCGCGGACACTCTAGTTGCAAAAAACGACCAAGTTGTCTGCTATTCCTCCCTCATACCCTCTCCCGCCAGGAGATGAAAATGAAAACAGCCCGCAACCATGAGTAGTGCAGTGACACATCATATTTAATATTAGACGTTACTGCACTAGTCATATTAGCTCTCTCGTTGTTTATACGGAGGACTCTGCAATGGGTCAGTTACAGGTAGTTTCTAGTTCCAAATTAGTCGCCTACTTACCGGTATCATAGCCAATAAAGGCGCACTGCTGACCACCTTCAGCCTCGACGCATTTGACCAAAGCAATTTTATTTGGACAAGCAGCACAAGCGGTCGTGTCGCTGCTGCTGCTGCTCAGCGTCACGGCGGCGCTGAGGGTCAGCGCGCTCACCGCCAACTTCGTCAGCTTGGACAGGCGAGACGGCATGGCTGGTCGGTCAGTTGTAATTTTGTGTTTTATCGACAGAATATATTGCTTAAGGATGCCTAGCACACTGGTAGGAAATTTTACTCGAATAGTGTTCACCTCGGGAATAATTATATGACGATTTTCAATCTTTAATATGCTCTGAAATGAAATTAATGTTAACTTTAATACTTGGCCGGCTGATGATATATCGGCAGCAGCTTCTTATTGCTCTAGAATGGACACCACAACAATAATTACCGTGTTAACTTCTTAGCCAAAAAATTACCTCTTATCTGGCCCAGGGAAATTTTCTTCATCTAACAAACAAGAAAAAAAATGCTGCATACCAGGCAGATCAACCATCGAATTGAAAATTTTTAAATTTGCTGCCAGTAAATATGCAATATGCACAATTCGCACAATTAAAAATTCCTGAAGATCTGAAATATTTTGATCTTAATTTCGTTCACATAAAGGCTGGAGGCCCAGGGTTGATGTCTCATCTGCTCCCATTGCTGCGCTCCTGAAACTACGGGTTCAAGGGAACAAACGTATAGACTGGAACTTGACCCATGACCCACACTTCCAAACTTCCCAAACTATTCGCTTATTGTCGCTGTGGCCTAAATTAATTACCTACCTCAGCCCAGAATGTCATGACTTTGCCGTCTGTCCTTTCTGACTGTTTGGTTATTTATCTGTCATCAACATAACTCAAAACTAAATGGACGGATCTTCACAAAATTTACAAGGATTGTTATGAACGTTAGCAGTAACATGAAGATCCGTTGAACCGTTTGTTTTTCTTAGGGCTCTAACTCTAAAAGTTACAGGCAGATTTTAAGAAATTTATACGAGTTGTTGAGCATATTACACAAAAAATCACAAAACTTTTGTGATGATCTGCTAGTTCGTTTGTGTCCGTGCTTGATTGAATGCTTGTTAGCAAAATAACTCAAAAAGTTATGAACCGATCTTTACTAAATTTACAGAGAGGGGTTAAAAATGTGAAAACACATGAATGATTACACTTTGTGAGGATTGGTTGGTCTGCTCGTACGTATGGCTAATGTTCGCCAAAATGCCTGGGGCAGCAAACCTAGAAAAGTTACGAACGGATTTTCAAGTAAATCACCGAAGCTGTTATTACTGTCGAGCGGCACCAACGACAGGGTTTTGGTGGTGTTTCAAATGAAATTGTGGTTTCTGAACCAATTTGAGTTTTTCGTTACCGTTGCCTTGCTTGGCAGAAGTATGCGCTCTCAGAGTGCAGCTAGTTAGTTGAATGAAATTACTCAGAATTCTACTACCCGCATAGATATTCTCATTAAGTAGAAAGCGGGCGAGAAATTCAGAATTACTCGGGCAGCGTATTGCTATCAATTTTAAAAAATAGAATCGCTTTCCTGGCTCCACACTCACATATCGAAAACGTTTCTTCAGCGTTGCCGTCAAACTTTGGAATTGTTCATTTGTCAAAACACAAAGAATTATATTTCCCAGTGTTTCCTCACTTTTTAATCCGCAGCGTATCTTGCACATTTCACAATGATGTACTGAAGGTTTTTTTTTTTTCTTTTAGGTGCATGGCACTCGTTTCTAACTGGCGATCACTTTATCTGTCTCCTTTTCTAAGCCTTTGGTGAAAAGTTTTGTGCAGGACAAACAAAGTTGTTGCCCCCGCAGGACGCGGAAAGGTCAGGGTGGTGAAACCTGCCTTTTAATTTTCTTCTACAGTAGACGGCGCAGCGCTTTTCATATCCTCTCATTGTGGGCTTGAGAAATTAGGCTAATTAAATGATGTTTGGTATTTGTGACTTGCAGCTCAGAAAATAGTTAATGTTTTTTTTTGGCACAATCTCTTGCTTATTTGTTCTTGTTGATGAGTCAACGGTTTTTGTAAGCGAAATTTCAGAGTCGCGATTTTATTCTTATAATGTATTACTAGATGGCCCAGGAGTCATAATTTTGTAACCAGGCTTTTTATTGTTTTAGTTCCCGGTATAAGTTTTGCCTTAGGACAAGCGTGATCTTCCATTATTGAAATTCCTTTTGGACAGCCATGAGTTTTACGAAAGCACAATATCCCCTAACAAGATAAGGTGCGGATATCAGTTTAGAATTGGTCATACATTGGGCAGCTCTAAGAAAATATAGTTTAACAACAAGTTTACTTTGCTTTTCTCCCACTCCAAAATGTGTTTTTGCTGTTGCACTAAGTTTACTTAAGACTATCCTCTAGTAAAAACAAATTACTGCCCGAGTGACAAAAAAAAAATAAAGTCTACGTCGACGTTTCGGCATCTTACTAGTGCTATTCTCAAGACTATTAAGATCTGAAATGGAAATATATAGAGATAAATTTCACATGATACAATAATTACCAAGATGTAGACATACAAGGACCTACAAAAATGTTCAGCAGGAAAATACCCGCAGACAAGGCATTGTGATGGCCGTAACAGCAGCAACAAATTTGTAGTGCATCTTGACGGCGACATGACGGTAAGTGGGGCTAAACAGCCCCACTTTACGTCATGTCGCCGAAAATTTAGTTTAGTCAAAAGATTTAATTGGAAATGCTCAGGGCTTACAGTAACCTGGATACCAGCCGATAGCTAAACCTTTCGGGCGATATTTGCCTGGGATGTGATTTAAATTTTACCTAGAACGCCTTGCGGCGTAAGACGATCTGCCGCGGTGGAGGCAAATTCGCCCCGGTCGAGGATAATTCAACGTCGTCATTTTTATGGCCAGCTAGTTTTAGTTTTTTTGGGCATGTGTCACATCTAGGTCAACCCACCAAATTCCCTACAAAAAATTATGAGCATTGCTCAGCTCCTTCGACCACTGATTGGGTGGGCAGACAAATATGCTTAAATCTTCAGCGAAAACGTTATCACCTCTCTCACTTCGTTCGTGGGAGATAAAGACGTCTGTTACAATGTGAAATTTCCACTACAACAAATTGATTCACCCCAAGAAAGCATAAGTGAAATGGATTATGCCCGAAAGGAACGGAAACTCCAACAAGGATTGAACCTTCCGAACTGCTATGAAGAAACTCAGCTAAAAATATGCTACGTAGCTTATATACGATAGGATCAAACACCTTATCAAAGACATCGCCCATCATCTGTTCAGTTGAAGAGTCATCACCGTTATAACAAAAACTACCGAACTAGTTTTGAGAGCAAAGTGAGATTCAGAATATGCAGTATTTCCACTTCTGAGCATAAAGGTTGACGTCTTTGTTGTGTCTCAGCTTATTTTTCATGGTTTAAGTGTTCTCTATCTAAAGCCTCACCAGCGTTACGGAGGGAAGGACCAACCCTGGAGCAAGCAATTCGGCGCGAAGCAAACGACCCACATCATAGTATTATTATATAGTGGATAAGTATTGTTCCAAAAGGCAGCTGTACGAAACGAGCGTCCAACTGGTTAGCTTCGTACCGCACAAGAACACCTCACTTTGCACAACTTCAGTCACACCAGCGTAAAAAGTCCGATAGGTGTGGCTAAAAACGCAAACCAACTTCTCCAAATCTCACTTAAGCGCGTGGTATAACTTGACTCAATCGATAAAATTGTATTTATATTCGAATACTCAAAGTGCATTGATTAATAGATTAGATTCGACACTGTTGCGTTCAATTCAGCCCAAACCCTTAAGGACTGCTTACGCTGGTTTCACTATAGCGCGATAAGTTTCGTTGACCTGGAAAGCTGACGCACGTAATGAGTTGTAGAGCTAAGCGTTGATTTAACTGCTTAGAAGTTGGCAGGTTGATTTAATTGTGTATAAGTTGACCGGCTGACTCATGTCTTTTGAAGTTGTCCATTTGATTCATTGTTTCAAAGTTGGCCGGTTGATTAAATTATTTAGAAGTTGGCTGTCGGGTTTAATTGTTTAGAACTTGGTCGGCTGGTTTAACTGTTTAGCATTTAGCCAGTTGCTTTAACTGTTTAGAAGATGACCGGGTGATTTAACTGTTTAGAAGTTGGCCGGTTGATTTAACTTTTTAGAAGATGACCGGGCGATTTAACTGTTTAGAAGTTGGCCGGTTGATTTAACTGTTTATAAGTTAGCAGATTGATTCAACTGTTTAGAAGTTGGCCGGTTGATTTAACTGTTTAGAAGTTGGCTGGTTGATTTAACTGTTTAGAAGTTGGCCGGTTGATTTAACTGTTTAGAAGTTGGCCGGGTGATTTAACTGTTTAGAAGTTGGCAGGTTGATTTAACTGTTTAGAAGTTGGCCGGTTGATTTAACTGTTTAGAAGTTGGCAGGTTGATCTAACTGTTTAGAAGTTGACCGGTTGATTTAACTGTTTAGAAGTTGGCCGGTTGATTCGAAGTACTCGCACTTTTCGGAAGACTCCCGCAGCCAAATTCGGGTAAATCCAAAACCTATTAAATCAGTTCCGCTGAAGCCAATTTTTGAAACTGGAAGAAAAACCCCGCGCTCCACAACTGCTTCAGAACTTGTGAGGAACAAAATTCGGTGGTTCAATTTCGCTACTGAAGATAGCACGTTGATTACAAGTAATTGAGTAACAATATCTAATGCGTGACGATAAATGCACTGATGGATTGGACGGCTAAGATAAACTGAAGTTAGATGTAAAGAATTTACTTCGTCACATTTTACGTTACAAGTTGAGCAAATAGTTTTACTTAAAAAAAAAATGTTAACGATAAATATTGGAGATACTCCAGTAACTTGTAATAGACTAAAATCCTACCTAGGCAAATAATATTATTTCAGCTGCTACGCACAGTGCGAATGAAATCTAAATGTGATTAATTAACTACACGAAACCTTCACGACAAGATACTATTCTAGTGAACTCCATCAACGCCGCATAGCAGGGTCATTGCTGATAGTATGCTGCTCAGTATGCTGCTACACTGATTACTGATGTTAATTTATCTTGCTCTGATACATGGCTAATGAAATGCGAGTGAGAAGACCAGGGTTTTAAAAAGATAAAATGAAACTTCTTCTGTAAATTCGAAGTTAATTCGGACAGGTGGACGGTAATAAAATTAACCATGGAGCTCCTGATTAGAATTTATCAGAAAATAGCCACATGCGCTCCCAGAGAGAACAAAGCATTCTGTTCGAACCATATTGATTGTCAGTCGTGGTGAACGTACAGTCATCAAGTTATCTTACTGCAGCACACGTATCGGTTAGCTCAGTTTCTTCTAAAATCTAACAAACTCAAGCTTATATATATTATAAATATAATTGCTATGTATAGTAAATCTATTATATTATTGTAACTCCATAGATAGTATATAAATTTATTTTTGTTATAACATACTCCATTATATAGTACATAAATAAATAAAAATTTGGAGATATTTGACAGTCTTCTGATTGCTCTATTTCTCGCTATGTTTTTAACACAGTCGAAAAGCTGCAGGGAAATGACTGTCATCAGTCGACCCGTCTCGACTGTAACAAAGACGATAGGTTCACGGTGCAGAGTCCGTTTACCAATCGTTTTTCTTCGTTTCTCACCTAAATTTAGGTTAAAGACTGCATCACCTCATGGCGTAAGACCATCACTGGTGGTGGGGACAAATTCAACGAAGTCATTTTTGATGGCCAACTAGATTAAGTTTTTTTGCATAGGTCACATCTAGGTCAACCAGCGAAATTCTCTGCAAAAATTATGAATATTGATCAACTCCTTTTGCCCGTATTTGGGTGAACAGACCAATATATATATCATATGAATGCGTGTCTATATATCTGTCCCCACAAAATTGGGAAAAGGAATTGAGCAACGAGCATAACTATTGCAGAGTCAAGTGGGCTGACTGAGTACCAAAAATTAGGAGTTAGCTAGCACTCCGAAAGAACGGTGTTGAATTTGTCTCCACCGCGGGTGATGGTCTTACACCACGAGGCGTTCTAGTTTACTTTGATGTCATAAACACAGCTGTGTGTTCACCCAAAGCTTGCTAAAATGTTTGCCTGAAAGCAGTAGGCAGCGCGCGTATTTTGGTAGAGGAGGTAAAGAAAATGGCCTCTGTACTCAACATCAATTCTTGTTCATAATTTCATCAATCTTACGAGCAAAATAAGTGATTAGCCCTGCTAAAAACTACAAGTTCCCTGGTGTAAGGAGCCTCAGCACAGAAGTTTTGAACATGTGTAGTGATACAAGGCGGTGCGACAGTGTGGACGTTGCCATGCGAGTTTCGTTTATTATGCAAAATCGCTCAGACGAATATTGCAGGTGCGTGCGACAGTGTGGAGGGGGCTTAACTAGGTTTTAGGATGGATAATCCTGCTATATATCATCTAAAACATATAGAAAGTACAGAACATTCTTCGATTAAGCTCCAACTTCTTAGTATATAATTACCAAATCTGCGCTGTCGATATATTATTCTCGCTGTATGAAATAGTCCATGGTAACGACGCTAATGAAGAGCTAATAATGACGTCACACCGGAGAAGAGGTGCGGTGCCCTTTAAATTATTGTACTTGTGTCTCCTTTCTTGTTCTCCTCCTTTGTTCGCTAAGTTGAAATGAGTGTTTTGCGTTATCGCGTGGGCACACTATCGCACACATTGCTCAGTCGCACAACTTTTCTTTTCGGTGGTCACGTTGCCGTGACTACTACTCAAAGTGCTCCAATGTCAAGATAAAAATTGCGCGTCATTGCAATTTTAAACTACAACAGAAGTAGGAGTTATTCTCAAAGCTTTCCCGTTGCTGCTTGTTATAACTTACAGAAAGCAAGAAACTATTCATATCTTAGAATCGCCACAAATGGTGTCAAGCTGCTGAAACGGAAACATTGACGTTTCCATTAACATTCTGCGTGGCATGCTCGTTATCAGGCCACCCCCATTGTCCGGCCACCGGACACCCCTTTGTTTGTATGAGCTGGCTTTGGGTTTGGGGCTCTGGGTAGCCCCTGAATTGGAGGAAATGTCACTCTAAAGGCGGATGAGATCTTTTTGGTCCAACGGCATCCCTGAGAGGAGATGAACAGGCTGGTGCCATAGCTGGGTACTCAGTCTTCCGCAGTCTGCTCCTCTCCTTCTTCCCTCGGGTAGTACCACCTGATGCTCTTTTCCTTTCCTTTCTCTTCTTCCTCTTCTCGGCCAAAGCCCGTACTGGTGATCCTTTCTACCCCCTTAGGGTTGCACTGGCTGCCCAAAACTTCGTCTGCGAGTCCGTCTGATGTATAGCTACAGTTTAATGAAAAAATCTCAATAATGAACATTTTCAGATTTTCGCCGACACGATCCTCTTAATATAAACCAATTAATGACTGTGAAACTAAGCGTTCAATTGGCTGGTAAACTTGGGCTATTGTAGGTGCGCGCCATTGTCATTGTGCGCCGTGGCAGACACACCCAGACCGGGAACTTATAAGAGCGACCTGATAGTATTGTCGCTAGCTCATAACTCAGGTGCCCGCGTGGTGAAGCATTAGCCAGTGTGTACCTGTCGTGACTCGTTACCACAATATAGATCTGCATCTACCCCCTTGTCTCATTT
>LQNS02276481.1:27024945-27041760 GCA_001587735.2 Parhyale hawaiensis | reverse complement strand
TAAGTTAATCCCTCACTACGAAGTTGAATTATCCGTTTACGAGTAGCTTCAGGGATTTCTTTAACTTTGGGCATTGTAGTGAGAGTGTGCGCAACTTCAACGAGGTCTAGAGAGGTAATGATTGCGCCGGATGGAGTTTGTTTACATTGCATTTGTTTCGAGACGTTTCGTGAACGTTCTAGAATAACTTCCAAACTAATTTACTCAAATTATACTATTAAATATCAAAGATTCAACATCATATGTATGTTGGTCAAATACTTTTGTCCCTCATTACTTTTACTTGTGTTAAATTATCTTATTATGAATGCACATTTGACTGTTCTGTTTATATATTCTAATATATGTATGTGTTATTTAAACTTCCTGTATTAATTATCCTAAAGCAGACCCTGAATTTTTAAAAATGCACAAAAAATAGAGTTGTGCAAATACTTATGTCCAGGCACTGTATGAACGAAGGCTACCAAAGACAGTTTCTACACGGGAGCTGCAGTATGGTGGGCGATTGAGAGGAGGCCAGCGCCTTCGATGCAAGAATCAGCTTCACAGTATTATCAAGGTATGCGGCATAGACAGCCTGGAACAGCAGGCAGTGCACCGCAGTGAGTGGAGGTCTGCTTATACGACGTGAGTGACTCACTACGAAGTTGACAGAATCCGGAGAGCTAGAGAAACGAGGCATCACCGGAAAAACGAAATGCCTGGAGAGGGCACCCACCCATGTGACGAGTGCACCCGAGTTTGTAATTCTCGGATAGGTCTCCAGAGCCATAAGCAGGCCCACCTGAGGCGACGTGTTCTCCGTGAGGGACACGGCTGACCTTCCACCAGTACCAGAGCCATCGAAATCGACGGTAAAACCGACAACGACGCGCTCGAAGATGCGAACGTCTTTCCAATAGATGAATTTTTTCCGAATCCAAGGACAATTAGTTTTTTTTCAGACCGCTATGTTCCGTAGAAGAGATTTTATCGAGGTTTTATCGATTTGCCGTCACGCTCAGTGAGAGGAGTAGACAGTCAAGTATCAAGGGGTCTATGGGGAGCCTAATATTTTGGCAATAGTGATCGAGGTGCGTTGATCACACAACAATCCTATAAGGTTAAAACCACAACAGGAAGATCACAGCAGCCTTGCATGATGATCATGATATTAATGAATTTTCTGTTTCGCAGTGCTGTGGGGCTCGTACGGCAGCATTACGAGAGAGGCGCTGCAGCACAAAGGACACCCCAACCTACACCTCATGTTCTACGAAGACATGAAGGCCGACATCGGCGCTGAGCTGCGCAGGATTGACACCTTCCTCGGCACCGGCCTCACCGACCAGCAGCTTAAGAATGTAAGAATAAACTGACATATTAAGTGGCCCTTGACACAGAGAGTTTGTGAAACGATACGTTTCCGCTATTTGTTTTGGCTAGGTGAGCCCTAGCTACGACAGAGTAGTCACTAGCGACCCGAAGCACTGCCGGGAGTAGCTTTATAGAGGTAAAGTCAACTTATCGGCACACCCCAAAATGAAGTTGCGACATGCACTGGTTCGTATTGCAAATATAGAACTTCCCACTTGTCCCCAGTTGAACGCACCGCTGCAATCGACCCCAGATTGTCAGAAATGGAGCGCTCACGTGATAGCTCCGACAGCCCCCCCCCCCCAATCATCCCCCGTTCTGCCTTCGTGCAGGGCTGTGAGTACAAAAAACGCTCATACTGCTAATGCTGTAATATCGAGTATTGTCCGAGTTTAACTATCGTAGTAATTTTTGCTTCCAGTTTTCCAAGGCCTAGCGTCTTTTCTTAAGCGTTAGGCAACTGGTTTCGATCAATTTATTGAAGGCTTGAAAGTCAGCAGCTCCTTCAAAAATTACAACAATAATCAAACGTGTTAGTTCAATCAGGCTGTCTTGCTGCAATTTTAGTAGAAAAAGGCCCACATTATGGTTCACAATTTACGGCCTGACTCTGGCTGAAGGAGCTCTGACCGTCACCCACAAAAATAGCACCGGGGTGCTGTAGGATACTCGTAGAGAAAGTACATTGCAGCAGTGGAGTTGCGCCAGCTCTGCTTGAAATAATTAAGCCCGGAATTAAGGCTGTTCATACTTGATTTAACTAACCAGTGTTTTCAAAAAAACTATTTCCATTCAACGGGAATTCTCCGGTCTCGGTTTCAGTAGGGGCTTAGGACAGAAATTACACGGTTAATATGTGAAGACCCAATGGGCCATATAAACTCGTAGACATCTCATTTGGATTACCAGTTAGTTTTTCTCGAGAATACATCTATAGCCATATATACTGTATACGAGGACTGTGCATTAAGTATCCAGCCTTGAACCAGGAAATAAAATCCGTGCATCTGAGTTGATGGGATAGTTAATCCCTTTAATGTAGGTCCATTGTGATAGCACACATTTAATCCAGCGCTCCTTCCATCGCTGGAAGTAGTTCTTCAAAGCTTATTTTGAGATGATGCGCAGCTGTTCCGTCCCGTTGTCTATGAGGGCTGTACGAAAAGTATCCAGCTTTATTACTATTATTTTTCTATACTAACAAAGGATGGAGGTATGACGAGTGCGGGCACTCATAGAAGTGACCTTCCTTTTCATGTGTGAATTTTTGCGTTCCTGCAACACCGCTGGATGCGTCAGTAGCTACCGAATAGCAGATGCTCGCCCCAGTCACAACTTTCTCAAAGAAAACTGAATACGTAGAGCAACAGCACTGCATCAGGTTCTGTGAAGAACTTGGGAATGTGTAAGTATAAGCCATTCGTAAGATCCAACAAGCTCTTAATGATGATGATACAATCAGGGTTGCTCAAATGAAACTGTGGCACAGCCGGTCCATAACTTAACGCGTGTCCGCGGAGATTAACCCATATTCCTGAAGGTCATCAACGAATTAAAATAATATTATAGAGAAAGTTCAGACGCAGATCATGTGAAGCCACTTCTGATTGTTCGGGAGATTGCTGCTGATTTTGATGTCAGCGTTTGTTCACTAAACTGCAAATTGACTGAGGATTTGAGCTTGCGAAGAGTTGACAGAAACCTCATCTGTGGACCGCGCGCACCTGCGGCTGTGTCACGACAATGCAGCGTCTGTTTCAACACACCTGGTCTCGACTTTCTTGGCCATACACAGTCTCCTGCAAATTCACCAGGCTCCCTACTCAACTGACAGGGTCCCTTGTGATTTATGGTTGTTCTCGAAACTGAAGACAACCCTAAAAGGGGCCCATTTGACACTCGTAAGATACTTTGACTACTGGGCACCAGGCCATTGACGTCTTTCTGCTAGAATTTTCTGGCTTTTCGCGGGGCACTATGGCCTTTCGAATATATTTCTACTTGGACTTTGAGCTACATTTTTGGCTTTTGGGGGACATCTTTTGGACTTTCTGCTACACTGAAAAAACCTCCGGGAATTGATACCGATATTTAACTTATTCATACTTCGTAAGATAATTTAACTGGTCAAAAGACCACGTTTCTTGACAGATAAAGTGCGCGGGCCTTCCTTAGTCCGTCACTTCTACCGACCACCACCCTAATACAGCACGCCTTCAAATATAACCCGTTTCACCCAGCTAGCCAGCACCAGAAGCCATCGCCTAGGCCGAGAACATTGTAGGTTGGGAAGGCAAGGCCTGGTTCTGCTAAACACCTTCAGCGATTTATTAGGAAAACCAAGCCTTGCCTCCTAACCTACAAGATTATCGTAGAGTCAATGGTTCTCTTTCTAACCGATAGCTTCAAGTGTTTGGCTAGCAATGTCCCCTAAGCGCCCGTAATACATAAAATATATCTCGTTAGAGTGAGAGAGCTGGTGAATACGGGGGGGGGGGAGCAACCCCTCCTATATCTAAGACTGGATCGCCTCCATAACCTCGCGCTTGCGATGCGATCCGGTGTTGTTCTGCAGTACTATTGCTAAACAGTTGTGTACCTTCAAGCACTTGAATCGCACAGGAAATGGAACTCTTGCATATACACTGCAGCAATTGATGGATTTCCATCTGTAATTTTCAAAGAGGTAATTGATACTAGGACATAATTCTTTGCTGCACGTGGAGAAACTCTGCCTCGCATCAGTATTTGTTTATTGAAATGACAGTAGCAACAACTTGATAGGTCTAATTTCTATCACCGCCGTATGAATACTGTTTGCACATCAGGCTTAACGTCTTAACGTCATACAGTCATAATCGCTGTTGGGTCAATTACACTTAGCACGACACATCAGTACATATAACTTGCTGATAACCTTCGCAGGGATATTTAAGTCCGTATGAAAAGAAGCAATTATTATGTTAAGTACTACACTGTGCAACATAGCGGATTTAGTCTGTACAAATGGAGAGGGTCTTCATTATTGATCTTTTGTGGGTATTGAACTACACAGTGAGCAAGCATTTGTTTATAGCTCAGCCAGTTCGATATTAGTAATTCCCTAAGTTTCAACAGAAGACTGTTAATAATATACAGTATCTAGCTCCTGGTAATCTGCAAGAGTCTAAAATGAACTGAGAACAAGCTATAAAGTTCATTAAGTAATTTATTCTTGGGCACGAGTTGCAGCAGACAACTACATATGGTGAAGAGAGTAATTCAGAGATAACCATTATTTACAAATTGCAGGTGGAGAGACAAACAAGTTTCGCCAACATGAAGAGGTTTGATCCTCTCCGAATGACGTCATCCGCCATGTGTAACCACGACGTGGTGAAGAAGGACGGAGGTTTTATCAGAAATGGTAATTATTTCAATTTAAGCTAGAAAATTACTAGCATTTGAACAGGCAGGTGCGCCAATCTGCAGGTTGCCCATTTACTCCAGCTCTTAATTCAAAGACAAGCGACACGGGACTCATTTGATCTATAATGATGATAGCAAGTGGATTTTGAATGTCATCAGCTACTTGTCAGACGATTGCTTGTCGATGATAATTATGATGTCGTAAAATATCCTTGGGTTAACTGCGTGATCTGTTTCTAATCAGCATTTTTGGAGTCCATTGGAAAATGTACTTACCAAGTCTTCATTTTACCAGTTTGAATATTGAGTCCGTTCGAAACTATCTTTGGTCCAGTTTCATATTTGCCATGTCTGGGGTCATTTGAGCTGTAGAAGCTCAACTAGGACTTGGATTATGGAAACTGTCAATATATTGGTTAACAGATCGTGCTCGTAAATATGTTTAATATTATAGCAAGGCGCCCATCACCTATATTAATTTTAAAATATACTCACAGCGGCAGAAGCCAAGCCAAAATATTCAGAGAAAATTCCAAAGCAGATTATGATCCGAAATCATCAGTGGAAAACGCGTGGTACTGTTTGAGCACCGACAGTTCCGTGAAAGCCTGTCTACACGTTAGTCTTTGGAACTCATCCACTCGCTCGAACGTTTTGTAGTGTCGTCCACACAGCATTGTGTACACCTCAAAATGTTATCAAAATGTTAGCCTTCAGATCAGGCTTCGGCAAGTCTCATTAGGCAATTACGGATATCTCTTGGAATTAGCAGTGAAGTAAAGATCAGAAAGCAGTTCACTTTTGAGCCGTTTCTACGGCGCACTGACACTTTCGGACGAGTGGATGGAAAAGGCTATCGTGTAGATCGGCTATCAAGGTCGCTGCAGACAATAGTCTTTTGCCTTGTGTTTTCACTTCACAACGTTGGAATGCCTAGCTATGTTTACTTGAAAAACAGAAGTACACCGCTGTCTCAGTTGTTAGTCATTCAATATTTGAAGAGACGTCAGGCACTGAACGAATGACCTTGCTAAGCCAGCTGATATGACTGTGTAAATGTTAGCAGATCGTATGGACTAGGCACACAGCTGTGTTTGCCGGAACACTACGAAACCTTCAAACGTTGTGAAGTGAAAACGCAATCGACTGCACTGGGGTCAAATTAATAAACGCTACATTAAAACTTCACTGTCAGATTATTTAAATTAGCTGTCAAAATCTAAGTATGAAGTTACTCCAGCACAGGGCTGCAGTAACAGCGTTAAAGCAACAACAAATGAGCAAGCTATGGCTAATATGGGCAGTCCTGCTCATTTGAGGAGATGATTTGAACCCATCTCACTGATATCCTACAGCATTTGAGAAGTTAATTTTCTTTACCCGCAATAGGCACATTACTCGTAGTATATCTTTGACCATTTGTGCACAAGGTTGAATGCAGCAAACATCTCTGTTCTGATATAATAATCAGTACTACAGTACCACGCACACAATCCATGTGGAATAATCAGTAATTATGCTCCATTATTCATAACATATAAACGTATATGCTGTAAAAAAAAGGAGATATTATTGCAGAAGCGACCTCACGTTCGGCTGTGACGACCATCTCATGATATGCTCCACCGCAGGTTATTACTAAATGAATTCTTAACGTGTCAGTATTCCAGAACTAATTTGGTTCCCTTCCACAAACAATTTGCCATTGCGGTACATTCGTTTGACGCCCATCAATTTTACTATGGATTACCGTGATAGTGAAAGTATAATTACTAGTACTATCTACGATACAGCCTATGCTTTGATTTATCTCTAGAAATGAACGCTTTTACCGTCTGTTGTCCGAATGAAATCTAATTTACTAACTATTATGTTATGTCCTCATCGCCCTCCGACCTCTCCGTTCGAGAGCGGACTCGTTCTCCGTTACCACCTGTGCATGTGGTCTCTTTTGAAAAGATCAGAACCGTAGTTTAAGGCGATACTGACTAACTTCCCGGGGTATTGAAAGTGAGCTTAAGACGATTGAGAAACAAACATTTTGTAACTCATAAGACACCCAATGTCTATAAATAATTTTATCAGTAGTATTCACAAGTCATATACAAATCACACCATGTTCGATCATGCACCATTATACGCGCCATCGATTCGCACACCAAAGCCGACTTAAGCAAAACTAACCACACTCGACTTGAGTTGTTTAGACTGTTCAGTTAGCTTGATCTCGCTAGGGCGAAATTCAAGTGTTAGGACGCCTTCGACTGGCTCGCCAAAGCCAAGCAGTTTCGGACAAGTTAAGTGAAGTGCGCTTGTCTTTGAGACCCAATCGAAGGCGTCTTGAATCTTCAGTCGATTAGATTAAAATTTCCAAAACTCGATCCTTCTCCTTAAAATGAAGTTGTAAAACGTCTTAATCGTAATCGGGTAGCAGCGAACGCCTACAACATAGCTCAAAGTGGTGAAACCAGCGTACCTGTTTGAACTGAACTTTCTAACAAGCCAAGCCTGTGGGCTCGACTTCGCCATACAAATCGATGATACCTTTTGTACTACAGTGGAGCATTCAACAGCAGCTTCGGGATGTACAGTACAACCCTTCATGTGCATCTGCCGTGCGGTTCAGCTTCATTAACTGCAGTTTCCAAAACAGCGAAAGGCTATGAAACGGAGATAATCCTCACAGCGTCATCTCGTGGGAGTTGTGGGATTAGCGAACACCAATCGTGCAGTTAAACTTATTTGGTGGTGCATACTACAGTGCTGTTACACTTTAAGAGACGTGTTGCGAATGTAGCAGAAATAAATGTAGAAGTGGCGTTCTATGTAAATATATACGCAATTTTATACTCATATATCAGCCCCGTATAGGCACGTTTTTTACAATTACATTGTGTCCATTGCTAGATACTCAGCTGTATTGTATGCAGGGTCGGAGTTCTTAGTACACTGGGGCGTTCGGACCGACATACCACGGCGGTATACGTTGCATCAAGCATTAAGAATGAAACTTACAGTAAGTCACCGTTGGGCTAAAATACTTTATTCAACATTATTACATTTCTTATGCTAGCCTTAACTTCGTGGAGAGCTCAGTGATATAATAATAACTGTCTTGCTGAAACGCATCCTCTTTTTATGAGGAAAACAATATATCTGTCTACGTCTTAGTATGTTCACAGTACGAAGCTTCTGCCCGTGACGTATATCTCTTCGCAGCTTCAAAACGTTGTCGTTTGATTTACAGTGGCTGGTTAAGGTTTATTGAAAACCTCTGTAATGGAAGACTTCTTTGTTCTTACATCATACAATTATGCACCCGCATTTTAGACAATTAGCACACAAAAAAGGACAAGAAATGTTAGCACAGTTGCAAACAGCTTACTATTACATCACGTTAGACCTACGCGTAGTGCTGAATTTAGTTACTAGTATTGTTTTTTATGTATATATGACGCAACCACAAAAATAAGTATTGCTTTAATTTGTCTTGCACCGTGTAAGATTTATTTTATTATTCAAATTATTCAAATTTAAGTGTTATATTACAGAAGAGCTTAGCTTGTTGATTTACAGTATACCTTGTGGTAGTCATGTAGCAAGCTTGTAACTTTAGATGTACTATTTCAAATTATGCAAATTAAATGATTTAATAAGGGTTGTTCCTAAAGAATTATTACATTGCATTTAGATTTGAAGAAAGTTCTCAAGTCATGACTATCTCTCATTGTCTTTGTAGCTGAATGAAAATGTAATTTTAACACGCAAGTTTAAAATTTGTTTTTAATGCCACGTGTATATTATAGAAAGTATTGCCAATGTACAGCATACTATTGGGTTCGCATGTATAATTATGTATATAAATAGTTTTTAATCCTAAAATAATAAATAAATAAAAATTCGGAACTTTCTGCTATATTATTTATTTCCCAGCGCAAAACTCCACCCGAGCTGTAAGGTGTTCAATTGTAAACTAGAAAAAAAAAAATTATGTTGGTTTCATTCACTTAGAGATGACTTCTGACAATAAAGATTCAACTAGTTTCTAATATAATTTGGTTCTTAACGCAACAAATTTTGGCGAATTGAAAATGTTAGAAGCGAAAATTCTAAGCACATAAATTTAAAATTTTTAGCAAGATCTTAAGACTTCAATTTAAGTTTGTATTCAAATGCAATATCAAATTAAAAGTTAATTAAATTGAATTTTAACAGTGGACAGCATGATAGTATGATATTTTAATCAGTTGACTATGTTCATTGGTATTGACAAAAATGTTTTGCGAGAGAACTCTACTTGCTTTCAGGCAGCAAGATCTGTTTACCGCATAAGAATGCAAACGTACTAGCACACTCAAAGATTGTAGAAATAGTACCAGATTCAGCACGAACAATACGAACGTACCAAACAATACACAAAATCGTTTTAGAAGTAACAACTCTAGTACTCAAAGTACAAAGTTGAAACGACGCAAGAGCCGCACTAAAAAAGTACTAGATTATTCAAAAAATGAAATTTACGTGAGATGGAAAAAGAAATCACTACAGCCAGCAAGGGCTGCTAAATATAGTGAAATAATGCCGTTCGACTATGGTTGGTCGCGGCTAATAACACTTAAACTTGTTCAGTAGTTACATCCACGGCATACAAGTAATTCTAATAAACAATAATCATAGTCAAACGAAGCGCAATAAAAAATAAATAAGTCCTACGGTAAAGGGACTCAGCCAGCAGCATCCCCGTAAACTGGCTGGAAACCGTTGTAGTGAAGATGCAGTACTTGAAACGTCTCATGGGCACGAGACTAGAGCAGAGAACTACGACCAGTAAAAATCCTCACTGGGGCACCGGGAGCTCGAAGTTAAAATTTCACGATTTGTTTTTGAATATGCAAAGAAGTTGGCTAGCTGTACGGAAGAAGCAATTAACGGGAAGTTATTCTTTATTCAATTTAAATTCAAATATTTATTTCTTCAGATTAATAGACAATAATTATTGATATAAATAGTTGAATTGATTTTAAAAATCTGACTTAAATACAGCGTAATTTCGATTGCACCTTTAAGAGCAATTCATTTTCATGTGTTTCTGCACATCTTATACTGAAGTATAGGGATTAGGGAAATGTAGAGAACAAGCAGTGGCAGCCGCATGCAGAAGGGGCGACACAAAATGGCTGACAGCCAGCGGGCTGCCGCGAATGTCTGAATCAATGACTGACCACCTCTCGTTGCGGGGAAGATAGGTTTTGTACTGTGAACAAACAGTTATACAATTTAACCCCGCTTTATAATGTCGAAATTTACCCTACAGTATGGCACGTAATTGTTCATTCATAGCACCTAACCCAGCCTGCACCCACTACCAAAACTTACGCACCCGAAATTGAAGAAATAGGTTTTAGAAAAACCAGACCTGCCCTCCCCTAACCTACCCGAAGTTATGAAGGATTCTAATTCAACTTACCCGAAATTAGTTCAGGTTTTCCGAACGTGCGGCCTAAAAAAGAGCGAGAATCGACCCAACGTCATTCCCAGGCGAGGGTAAGAGATCTTAGCCACTCTTATAGGTAATTATTTTGGCATGAAGGCCACCATAGTTACCTTAGAAATCATGCATCTCTAACTGTTGAGATGATTGGCCTTAACGAGTTGGGTTACAATGGAAAGAGGAAAAGGATTAGTAATTAGTCCTCACGCTTAGTTAATTAAGGTAGAAGAAGAGTAAGTAATTAGACGGGAGAGAAGCCTATTTGATTAACGCGCAAACGTTACCCATCTCAAAACAACCGCAAAGTTACCGTATAAGACAACGGTTGATGAATCCTAGGTAATAAGGTTCTTCAGCGTAGGAATAAAAAAGAAAATAAGTGACAAAAGGCAGGCGTACGACACATAAACTTGATAAGTAAGCAAAAAATGCAAGATGCCCTAATCTTCAGGAAAAGCCACAGCACATTAAACTTCACCGTTCACCGGCGCTTAGCCAGAGCAACTTAACTCCAGCACCGAAGCTCACACCTCCGTCTTCAACTGCATCCCCTGCGTCAATGAACTTCCCGCGCAGAGTGAAGGCTCTTGTACTTCTTATTTTATACTACTAAGGCAAAAAACTAAGGCCCTCTCGTGGCGGTAGGCTTTTCTTGAGAAGATTCATAGTCTATCTTCTCAATTACTAGTCGCTCGCTCACACTTGCCCCTTAATCAAAGTTAATTCGCCGTTAAGAATAGAAAGTCAATTTCTTGAAGTTAAGGTGTTAAAATAATTCCATTGACACGGTACTTTGGGTCTTTTCTTCAACAAGGACTGGAAACACGCAGCTATATTTTCCGAGGTCTCTCAAGATATAGACACTTCAGGCGGCTCCAAAATAACCAGTGCTGCAACGATGAATACTAAATAGCAGAAGCACTGGAAATAAGGAAATATGCACCGATCATCAACGTCATGTACAATGAATTTTCTAACTACCTGAATCTGTTCATCTAGCACGGCCATACCCACCTGGACTACTTAAGGCATCTACCACCGGCCTGTTCGGCTGTTCCACCAGTCACACACCGATCATGCCAGCAGCAACAGCGCTCCCTCATGCTTTGGTCTTAGCTGTTACTTACGTACCTTAAACATACCAAAGAATGTAATCATGTACCTTACTTATTGTGCTTCCTTTTTATTTCAGACCAACTACATACCTGATGATGGCCCCAGTAGTAGATGGGTGAAACGTTGTGTTTTATATAGCATGCACCTACTTTTACTCTAGAATTGTTCTTTTTAAAATCAGTAATGAACAGAAATGTGTTTTTAGAAACGTGGAGAAATCAATTAAATCCTTTGATGAATACTATGGGAACACTTCTGCGCGGAGTATACATATTTAAGAACTGTCTACAGTAGAACCCGCTCAAGTCGTCACCTCTTAAGTCGGAAACCGGGTTAAGTCGTACACTAACAGAAAAGTACGACTTAACATTTGTAAATGTCGACTTAACCGAATTTCGGATAAGTCGACAAAGTATCGAGTTATCCGATGAAAAGTGTTNCTAGCACGGCCACACCCACCTGGACTACTTAAGGCATCGACCACCGGCCCGTTCCACCAGTCACACACCGATCATGCTAGCAGCAACAGCGCTCCCTCACGCTTTAGTCTTAGCTGTTACTTACGTGCCTTAAACTTACCAAAGAATGTAATCATGTACCTTACTTATTGTGCTTCCTTTTTATTTCAGACCAGATACATTCCTGATGATGGCCACAGTAGTAGATGGCCGAAACGTTGTGTTTTATATAGCATGCACCTACTTTTACTCTAGAATTGTTCTTTTAAAATCAGTAATGAACAGAAATGTGTTTTTAGAAACGTGGAGAAATCTATTAAATCCTTTGATGAATACTATGGGAACACTTCTGCGCGGAGTATACATATTTAAGAACTGTCTACAGTAGAACCCGCTTAAGTCGTCACCTCTTAAGTCGGAAACCGGGTTAAGTCGTACACTAACAGAAAAGTACGACTTAGCATTTGTAAATGTCGACTTAACCGAATTTCGGATAAGTCGACTAAGTATCGAATTATCCGATGAAAAGTGTTGATTTACCATCTACTTATGTCGAGTAATGCGAGGACGCGCTCGCCAATGAGTAGCTATACGCAGCTGATTCCCAAGCTTGGACGACGCAATAATTGTCGGGGTGATGAAATACACATTGCGAGGAAAATTCACATTATCTACTGATAATATATTCATTATAAATCTGTTAGTGTCCATAATGAAGATATTTAAACGAAATGTAGTACATATTTTGTACATATAATTAATGATAAATTTGTTCATGATATGCGCGTACGTATGTATTCCACCGCCCTATAGCATTGAACTCCACACGGCCGCTGCTATGTATTCAGTCTTTGCCTGGGTGTTGTTCGTTAGAGGCATAAATAATTAGGCTATAAATAATTTTATGTGTACGGTAAGTTTACATGTTGCATGATCTCCTTATGTAGCTATTTCACATACATATAGCTATATACGTATGTATATGTTTGAACTGTTGAATTCTGGTGCTTAATACGTAGTATGTACGTACATACGTATGCATAGAAGTATGTAATACAGCACTGTACTAATACTTAGAATGGGATACAATCAAGTAGTACATAGCTTTAAGTCGGACTTGTATACGACTTAACAGGTTATTAGTGCGACATAGCCGAGTTATCGGTTAAGTCGTACTATCGGTTAACTCGACAGGCCTCCGCCTCGATGGTGTCGACTTAAGCGGGTTCTACTGTACTTGGAAATATAGTTAAGAACGAACTGCTTACTAGGCACGGATTTATCTGGAAGTAAGTTACTACGCAGGCTAAATACAGTCCGCATTATTAATGTATAAATATTTTAGGGTAAAATATGCCTTTCAGCGAAAGGAAAATTTTACATCTACAATATTATTTATTTCCCACTAACAACATTTCGAGCCAGTGCAACAGCTTGCAATGCACCTAAGACAGCACTGTACCGAATTAAAAAGTAAGCTAAGCTTTTATGGAGAGACTAAGGCACCGAGAAGAACTCCACGCACGCCACAGTACGACGAACAGGGAGTTAAGGCGGGTTCACACTACATTTAAATGAGCGCGTTTTCCAAGCTCTAATAATAACAATACCGGGGCACTATTTCCAATCGCACTGACAACTTGATGCGAGGATGTGCGACACGTTTAAATAAATGACTTTATTTGCCGTGGTTTGCAGCGCGCACATCGTTCCTGCTACCTCATCTAAGATGCCAATTTGAAATACTGTTTGTATCGGAACGAATTGAGAGTTGCATATCCTCGCACTAGTTGTGACAGTAAATGCATAGTGTGGTCCCGGTATAATTTAGTTTGAGCCTCCATGAAATATGCGATAGTCAAGTAAAAGCGTGAGAGGACGAACGACATATTCCCTGATTTTGACGGAACAATATTGTAGATAGATCTGGCTTACCGCGGCATGGTAGTACACACGCAGCAGAGATAGGGGCTTTGTTATGGAAATGTTTTAGTCTAAAATTATCACAAGTGTCATAAAAACAGAAATGATAAACATTAATCTACTAAGTTTTATTGCTTGCTTAGACGCCCAGTCATTCTAAACACGGAAATCGACCGAAATTGGCCAAAATCTACAGAATTACTCCTAAAATATATTAATTTTTTCACATTCTCACACTAAACGAGAGCTATTGCTGACAGGGTTGATGATTTAAAAAACTAAAATAAAATAAAAATAAATAATCTGCAATTTATAATTTTATTGATTTGTTTGATTTCTTTATTTTTTTACTTCTCTCATATTTTCCTAATGAAGAATTATACAATCATTTTTCATATGCCTTCTCTAGTGTGCTAAAGGTAATAAATATTTATAACTGCTTTCCTCATGCTTACAAATTTTAACAAACAGTGTAAAATCACAAACTAATGCAGTTGCAAAAAGTCTAGTAGCTACGAAACCTAGTGTAGTAAATGTTGGGGTAATAATTAGCTATGAGCCATGCAAGTTCCAGAAAGTATTGATAAAATATCATTAAGCTTGGAGATAATAACCCAGTAAAAAATATACATGCAGGTACGTAAATGATTTTTTCTGTCGTCTAACCAAATTTTTCCAAAAGTTGTGAACGAGTTCAACTTGCTTGATTGGGTGAAAATGCAAAGGTAAAGCAAACCTAACTAGAGCACTCTGAGAGTGCAAACCTCCGCCAAGCAAGGCAACGGTGAAGAAAAATTCGAATTGGTGCTGAGACCGTGATTTTCCTTATATCAACACCAAAATTTAATCATTGGTGCCTTTTGATAGAACGTATAAACACTTTCTGTAATTTTCATCAAGATCCATTCATAAACTTTTGAGTTATACTGCTAACAAACATTATGACAAATATAAATCAAACATGCAAACGAACCAACCGATCTGCACTAAAATTTAATCACTTATGTCTTTTAACATTACTAACAACTCCTCTAAATTTTATAGAGATCCATGCAGAAGTTTTAGAGTTATTGTGCTAATAAGCACACAATCAAACACAGTAAGAAACACACGAACGAAGAAACGGTTCATCACGAAATTTGGTCATCTACTTTTCGTAATAAACAAAGCAATTAATTTAAATTTCATGAAAATCCATCCATAACTTTTTGAGTTATTACATTGACAAAAATGAGGTAGACACAAACAAACGGATGGACGGATCTTCACCAAAAGTTGATCATCTGTTCCTCCTAACATACTTAACAATCCCTGAAAATTTCATCCATATCCGTTCATAACTTTTTGAGTTATCTTAATGACAGACAGCCAGACGGACAGACTAGTAGACAGACAGACAACCCCGACGAAAACCTAACCTCCATGGTGAGGTAATTAAATATGAGATTCAAAGCATCTCACTGTGCAGCTGTGAAGATTACACTGAAAGGTAATACTAATTACTAATGACAAATAAAGCTTATAGCTACATTTAATTATTTCTTAAACTCAAACCATTAGGAACATACTCTGCAGATAGCAGAGGCATCAGTAAAGGACTAGTGATAACATTTGTTCGTTTAATTGTCGTGAAATTTGGTGCACAGTACGTACTAGCTACTGAGTTGAGTAATTAATAGCTATCTATTGTGTTACCTTATCTTATAATGTAACCAAGCTTATAACCGAGTTTTAAATGTTTATTACCCGCGAACAAAGGGAGAGAGGTTATAATATTTTCGTTAAAGATTTAAGTATATATATGTGTATATATATTCGCAGAGAATGTTGAAAGCTTGGTAAAAATAAAATTCCTAATCCAGAAGAAGTATTATTTTATGTTAATTAAATATATTTTTGCATATATATTTATATACAGTAGGTGGTCCGCGGGATACGAACCTGGGACCTCATGCATAGCGAGGCGCAACTGCAAGACCAGCACTGAAAATGCATATAAGGCAAGCATGCAGTGTGCGGAATACTGCAGCCTGCCCCGCATCTCAACAGTGAGGATTTAACTTGCAGCGTTTACCTCTTATATGGAAGCTCACAGTCTTCACGAAATAAATACTACCCAATAAATGTCACAGATCAATAGTCCCACTCGCACCTGGAAATATCTAGGAAGGCAGCTCACAGTCTTACCCAGATTCGTATCCCGCGGACCACCTTCTCTATTTATCTAACTCGAAAAAAGGGTAAGACTGTGAGCTGCCTTCTGGATATTTCCAGGTGCGAGTGGGATTATTGATTTGTGATATTTATATATATATATATAGATTTGTGTAGGGTTAAACAATACGCCGTATTTGTGATTGACAATTCTTTTATTAAGTTTTTCGAGTTCGCGAATCTTGCAGATGATGTCTTGACTGTTGGTGAGTTGAATCAGTTGAGCAAAGCTGAAGTCTTGATACATTGTGCTGCGACGCGTTTCGACCTGATTGACGGGTCATCTTCAGGCCGTAGTGGTGCAGTGAAAAGTGCTCAGCTGTTGTGAGTAGCTGGCAAGGACTGATTCCACGAAGGATGCTACCTCTATTTATAAACTTAGGCGCGGTGTGGTGGGCGAAAGCGGTCGCTGATTGGCTGGAAGGCTGAGCTGGTGTCCAGTGATTCTACGCGTTAGGGCTACGGCCGAGTGATATCTCCGTGCAGCTTGAGGGTCCTGCAGGAGCGACTGCTATTCTCAACGGAGGTTGTTTGTCAAAATCATCTGCTGCTGAATGCGCCTTGGATCGTCATCTTCATTGTAAAAGTACGTTTTTGCTTTGAACCGCATGAAGCTCATCTTGGCAACTTGCTGGTGAGTGTGAGTGAGGAACTTCTCTCTTTAACTCTAATTACTAACCAACCGAACCCTGCCCAAGGAGAGTCTATCGGCCTGCCAGACCGTAAGGGGAACCCCATTAGGGTAGGGGGGGACGGCAGGTCAAGGGGTGTGGTCCTCCTTGGGGTCACCCAGGGTTGGCCCCCACTAGGCTCCCCGACTAACTTCACATACTACACACGCACACA
>LQNS02276481.1:26989343-27004203 GCA_001587735.2 Parhyale hawaiensis | reverse complement strand
TAGGTCTGTGCCGTCGAAAACTTTGTTGCAAATGATATCTATAGTTTCGTCTACGGGGATGTTTGTGAAAAGAGAGGTGACATCGAAGCTTGATAAGTAGGCGTTTGGAGGCAATTGGAGGTCCTTGGTACGGTCACGAAATTCATACGAGTTGCGTAAACTAAACTGATTAGTGGTGAAAGGTTGAAGTAATGGAACGAGGAACTTAGCAAGTGAATAGGACGGGGTTTTATAAGCAGCTAGAATTGGTCGTAAGAGGACATCGGCTTTGTGTACTTTCGGGAGCCCGTACATGATGCCCGGGGAAGCACCTGAGTTGTGGAGTGAACGGTAAATCGAATCACTGATGATGCCTTGGTTTAATAATTTTTTTTAGAAATCTATGAATTTTGTCAATAAATTGAAGCTTAAGTTTGAAGGGGTCGGTATGCAAATCATAAACACTGAACTTTGTTGTATCGGAGAGGATGACATTCATTTTTCGATAATACTGATTTTCATCCAGAATGGCAACACCTCTTCCTTTGTCGGGTCTGCACACCACAACGGAATTTTCTTTGTAGAAGTTGGTAGTAGCGATAGATCAGACCTAGAAAAGATTGGAGAGAATACTTTATGTTGACTGTGCGAGTTGTAAATGTTCTTGCAAGTTTTTTTATTTTGTTTCTAATTTCTGCAAATGGAAAGTTGGGACGCAGTGCTTGCGATTTTAGTCTGTTAGCTAGGCCTTCAAAACCTATAAAGTGTTTGTAATAATCAGGTTTGAATATGGGTAGGCAGAATTCCAGGCCGAATGACAGTAGAACTTTGAGGCGCGGTTGAAGTATTACCTTTAAGTAGTTAAAAATTACGTTGTCTGGATTACAAGAGGTTAGGTTTGGGGATGCTTCCAATGCGTTCAACTTTCTGCTGTGGACAAATTTGGTTTTATCTATGAGTTTCTTCGTGTTGGACTGTATAAAGTGAACTAAGCTGAGGTAGTCAATCTCAATCACTTTTCAAAACTGCTTCCGTTTATCGCAACCATGATCATCATTAGTCTCATAGACCTCTTCATTCTGAAGAAAGAGTATTATTATTTGTATTAAATAGATATGGACAAACTGGTGTAACAACCTTCAGAAAATACGAAAAATTCTCTAGTAAGCTTGCAAAATCAAAGCTAGGACCTGCATTTAATAACTTGCTGTAAAGCCTATCAAGTCACCCCTAAATTTCTTCGCTTTCGCTTGTACCGACAGTCCCTTCAGCACAGCCTACTGTACAAATCGTGTCAATTGAAACTCTTAGATCTAGAAATTCAAACTCAACATAGCAACATAGTCAACCATATAAATTCGACCAACCAATACTTATCTCAAATCAAGAATTTATTTTCATATCTTGACTACCTCAGCTTAGTTCACTTTATACAGTCCAACACGAAGAAATTCATAGATAAAACCAAACTCGTCCACAGCAGAAAGTTGAACGCATTATGAGCATCACCAAACCTAACCTATTGTAATCCAGACAACGTAATTTTTAACTACTTAAAGGTAATACTCCAACCGCGCCTCAAATTTCTACTGTCATTCGGCCTGGAATTCTGCCTACCCATATTCAAAGCTGATTATTACAAACACTTTGTAGGTTTTGAAGGCCTAACTAACAGACTAAAATCGCAACCACTGCGTCCCAACTTTCCATTTGCAGAAATAAAAAACAAAATGAAAGAAACTTGCAAGAACATTTACAACTCGTACAGTCAACATAAAGTATTCTCTCCAATCTTTTCTAGGTCTGATCTATCGCTACTGCCAGCTTCTACAAGAAAATTCCGTTGTGGTGTGCAGACCCGACAAAGGAAGAGGTGTTGCCATTCTGGATAAAAATCAGTATTATCGAAAAATGAATGTCATCCTCTCCGATACAACAAAGTTCACTGTTTATGATTCGCATACCGACCCCTTCAAACTTACGCTTCAATTCATTGACAAAATTCATAGATTTTTAAAAAAAATTATTAAACCAAGGCATCATCAGTGATTCGATTTACCGTTCACTCCACAACTCAGGTGCTTCCCCGGGCATCATGTACGGGCTCCCGAAAGTACACAAAGCCGATGTCCCCTTAAGACCAATTCTAGCTGCTTATAAAACCCCGTCCTATTCTATTGCTAAGTTCCTCGTTACATTACTTCAACCTTTCACCACTAATCAGTTTAGTTTACGCAACTCGTATGAATTTCGTGACCGTATCAAGGACCTCCAATTGCCTCCAAACGCCTACTTATCAAGCTTCGATGTCACCTCTCTTTTCACAAACATCCCCGTAGACGAAACTATAGATATCATTTGCAACAAAGTTTTCGACGGCACAGACCTATTCCACAACATGGACAAACCTNCCTTAGTCTCGCCATTAAAGACTCTTTCTTCATGTTTAACAATAGACTGTACAAACAAATAGATGGCGTCTCCAGGGGAAGCCCACTCAGTCCATCGCTAGTAAATATCTTCCTATGCCATCATGAAACACTTTGGCTGAACGATTGCCCAAATGAATTCAAACCGATCCACAACAGCCGCTATGTAGATGACACATTCCTAGTATTTAAGAATCAAACAGATGCTGATTTATTTCTGGATTATCTAAGTAGTAAACATCAAAATATCAAGTTCACTACCGATAACCAATCAGATAATCCTTAGCTTTTTTAGATGTTTTAGTAACCAACCACGAATCAACGCTTGTCACTGGAGTTTACAGAAAGCCCACGTTCTCGGGCCTCGGGACAAGCTTTTTCAGTCACTGCTACGATCAATTTAAAATCAATGCTATGAAAACTCTGCTATTTCGAGCTTACCATTTGTCCTCTTCCTACCTTACCTTCTCAAACGAAGTTGACTTTCTCCGAACTTTCTCCAAAAATAACGGTTACCCGCACCATCTTCTGGACCACTACTGCAAATTGTTCCTGGACAAACTGTTCGACCCCGGCATTAGCAAACCCTCTGTCCCTAAAGTAGACTTCTTTCACTCGCTACCGTACTACAACAAAGGCTCTGTAAGTGCAGCAAAAGCATTGAAAACATTCCTCTCTGAAGCTTACCCACATATAAACTTTAAATTCTAGTACAAAAACACATTTACCATAGGGTCCTACTTTAAATTCAGAGATAAACTACCCACACCGCTTTTGTCAGGTGTTATCTACCGTTTCAAATGCAGAGGATGCAATGCCTGGAACATTGGTAGCACTGGACAACATTTCAAAGTCCGCATTGACCAACATTTAGATGTATCCAGCCGAACTGGTCTACTGCATGCAAAACCCTCACATTCAGCTCCCCGCCAGCATGCTCAGCAAAACGACCATCCAATCAGTAAAAATGGCTTCTTAATCATTGACTCTTCTAATCTAATCGAACTCACAACATTAGAATCCCTTTATAGCCTTAGAACAAGACCTAACCTCAACATTATGACCTCAGCTGTACCTCTTCACACTATCTATGACTAACGAGCTCCATATCTGGTGACTGTGCGGGAGCTGACACCCGGCCCCTTCTCACAGCTCTGTTCATTCACCTTTCAGACTATAGCTCATGACAGGTATTTCTCCCCCGACTGCACATGTTCTTCTCTCTCCGCCCTAGAACTACTATACTGTATAACTAACATAACCTAGCCTCAATACAATGACTACAGCTGTACCACTCGTCACAACCCATGGCTTACACTTTGTCCTCCGACTTTGCTTACCCGTTTGCCTCCCCTTCCCCTACCGTCCGATCCTTATATAAGAACCTCATAGCGCACCCTGCTTATTCGCCCATTAGATCCCACCCGGTCAACATCTGCTAAATTTTGTAGGTCATCTTAAATAAAATTGTTGGGCATCCTTTGTAGTTTTTATCAAAATTTTCTGATGATGGGAGAAACTTCCCGAAACTTTAATTAGTTTGGTGTCCCTTCTTTCTGTAGCTTGCCACAGAGGTAAACTGACTTACGATTTCAGTTTCGTCGCGATGAGGTGATGGTGATGACGTACCCCACGTGTGGCACCACCTGGACGCAGGAAATTGTCTGGAATATGCTTAACAAGCCTGACCTGGACCATCCCGATCCAGAGGAGCCACTCTATTCCAGAAGCCCTTATCTTGAGTGAGTGAACTAATAGAGGTACATTTCCTTCTACTAGCTGCTCGGTTGGTAGGCTGAAGCGTTCAATGTAGTGTAAATACAGTGAATATGGTAGAGTTCACGTTTCTTCCTTTCTAGGCCTGATCACTAGCAAGGATATGCGGCGAAGAAACAAGATTATTTATCATATGAACTTCCTACCATAATCCCTTTTTTATTTTATGATTGATATTTTATTCACGACGGGAACACCTCAGAGCATCTCTCAGTCTTTTGCGTCTTCTAGTGTTGTTTTTTCAGTCCTCCCGTGTACTTTCATGCCCAAAACTAAAACTTTCCAGCGTTTCCTGTGTTTCCGTCATTGTTGTCATTAACGAAAAAAATATAATGAGCTAAAGCTAACTAAGGTCAGAAACCAATCCATTCCCTGGACACGCAGGGCCGACATGCTCACCTACGGAGCCATGCGGTCCATGCCGTTCGAGCAGTTCCTGGCGGATCCCATGATGTCGGGATTCAAGAAGCGATGCCCCAACCTGGATCCATCCAAGCCTATTTACATCCAGGTAAGAGAAGCTGTTCGAGACTTTGCCATGCATTATTACGCAGGCAGACCTATATGTCAGCTATCACTTACTTCTAGCTGCCCAACTCAGAACCGTTAACTTAAAGCTATACCACCAGCGGCGCTGATTAACCTGTTTTATGATTTGCTGTTAGCTGCGCTGTTTGTTTTCCTTATAATCATATAATTTATGTTTAAGCGAACCAGTAGGGATCGAAGTTCCCATTACTATTTTTGCGACTAGTATTATTAGTATTGGGCTTTTTTATCTGGTGACAGGCTAAGTGTAACATTTGCAGCATGAAAATCGGCGAAAGGTGTCTGACAATACATACACCTTTCAATGAGGGACTCAAGGAAGTGGAAAATTAGAAATAGATAATTGCTCTCATAGCTCCACCCAAACGCTCATTGTTAGCATCCCTCAACCATATCAGTCTATTCTTCTACATGTATGGAATACAGTATTGTATCGCAATCTAATGTTGTTTACTTTGAAAATCTATTCGACGGCTACATTCCTATTAGTAGAATTCTTCTCATAACAAAGAAACCTAATTCACTTTTGGATTTCACCATGCAGCTCGCAGAGTCCCACTCAAGTCGTCGCATGCCCAAATTTTGACCTATGAAGAGAAAACTGCTTCGTCAGAGAAAAACAGTAAGCTAGAAGAAATAATTGTCCACTGCCCGTGAAATATCACATTTCGTCGGTTTCGTTGACAATTGCATCAAAGTGGGAAGAATAGCTCATACAACGAAATCATCTATGGGAAGAAACTACGAATCAAGAAGCATGAGAGTGCCAATGGAAACTTCAGATATCTTCAGTGCTGCAATTTCAACTTAGGCAATGCAAGAAGTGCATTCAGACATAAGGTCGCCCTATACTAACGGCATCTAAGCTACATACCTCTTCGATTATGAGCATGTTTAGTCTGATTCGGACGCTACAGATCATTGTTGGAATTTCAACTGTCCCTGCTTAAGATACGTTGGCCATCTTCTGCAACCCGGCCTATTTCTGCCCATCACTTTCAATGGAGCTTGAGAGGATGACCAGAGCCTCCAACCTGGGCTAAATTCCGCCTATCTGTTTTGTTAAAGCGTGACAGAAAATGGACAAACAGATAAACACACATCGGTCTTTATTATATTGTAGATGATACAAGTAATTAATAATATGAACAATCATTGGTACATATAGCATCAGCAGCTTCCAATTCCGTGCCCAGCCCACTCCTACTGCACGTGTTCAGTGGCGGAACAAGGGGGTCCTGGGCCCCCCCTAATAATTTTTTTTTTTGGGTAGGCCTGGCCCCCCAATAATCCACGGTGACTTAAAATATTAATTCCCTAATGCTGATATTTTCTTTGAAGATTCTTATGCTGACTTTACAATGAGATAAAAGGAAAATGCGAGTGTATGATTATTACCGTATATTTTACGTTATTCCATGCTACGGTATGTTCAGGGCCGCATTTATACTAAAGGAGGTCTGTTGCAAGTTGAGGAGGAGTTGTCCCTTGACAAACAGGGCTGGGGACAAGCTAGGCTGATGCTCTTTACCAAAGGAAGCTCAAGGCAGGTTAAGCTGAGGCTCCTTAACAAAAGGAGTCCTAGTGCAAGTTAAGCTGAGGCCCCATTACCAAAGGAGGCTCGGGGTAAGTTCAGCTGGGACCCCCCCCCTCACAGTCCAACATGGTATAACAGCGGTTGAGTTATGAAATATGCACATACCACATTTTTATGTACCTTTTTTCCCAGAGGGCCCCTCCTCAACAATGGCCCGCGGACAACCACCCCTAGTGCCCTTTACAAACCCGGCCCTGCCCACATATTCGCACCTGACGAAGGATTTCACGAAAATAAGCAAAACTAGCGTGCAAATGACATTTGCTTTCCAGGAAATTTATCTGCCTGTTATTTTTAAACCACTTACTGCCTGCTTTTAGCAACGCGAGAAACTGAAGACGGAAACATGATTTGAACCGGACGGCACCTTCTCTTCACCTCGCTAATTTGCTTAGCCTTCATCATTACAGGTCCAGTTTTGCTGATTAATTACCCAAAACGCCACTCTTATCGATCGTTTTCTACCCTTGTGCATCACTCACTTGTCTTTAGAACGTGTTTAAACTCTACCCGGGTTAAAATTTTCTTTCAAATATTGTATCTTATGAATTCAATTCTGACTAAAGACAAACATGTTTTTGCTAGGTATCCATGTCTTGCAAACCTCAGGTTCATAGATATTATAGACGTCGTGGGTTGTAGAGTGAAACATTAAATAACTAGTGGACCCGTGCGTGAAAAACTCACGCAATAACCTATACGTTTGCCTAATGCCTCTAGGCCGGTGCGGAATCTCCTCTTCTCTTATTTGCTTCTTTTTTTCATTGATCGTTTTTCGTGCTGTCATCCTTAGATCTTCTATATAGACAGGCAGAAGTAACATCTTGCGTAAAACACTCCAACAAACCTAAACAAAATAGCAGCTTATATACAATGTGCTCGGTCCGTAGCAAAGATACCGGTGATACCGTCTTTCCACCTCAAATATCTGCTTCATTTGAGGTGCTCAAATTATGACCTATGAAGAGAAAACTGCTTCGTCAGAGGAAAACAGTAAGCTAAAAGAAATAATTGTTTACTGCCAGTGAAAACTTATGTTTCGTCGGTTTCGTTGACAATTGCATCAAAATGGGAAGAATAGCTCATGCAAAGAAATCATCTGTGGGAAGAAACTACGAATCAAGAAGCATGAGAGTGCCAATGGAAGCTTCAGATATTTTCAGTGCTACGATTCAACTTCAGCAATGCAAGAAGTGCATTCAGACATAAGGTCGCCCTGTACTTTGCCGTAGATCCGATGTATGGAGAAGCTAATACTCGAACAAATGAGACTAAGCCTGCGATGTCTTCATTGTTGGAATTTTAACTGTCCCTGCTTAAGATACGTATGCCATCTTCTGCAACCCGGCCTATTTGCTGCCTATCATTTTCAATGGAGCTTGAGAGGACAACCAGAGCCTCCAACCTGGGCTAAATTCCACCTATCTATTTCGTTAAGATATATATATATATATATAATTTTCTAAAGAAAATTATCAGAAAACTAGAAAAGACAAACAAGAAAATAACGAACAATAAATATTCCTTGGGATTCAATCAAACATGCGTAGAATATATATATTTATAAACACACGGCGGTCATTCTTAGTATTAGATATTTTTTACTTCAGGCGAGAGTGTTGCATTCGTCACTCTGAATTGAGTGCAATGTGTTCAACTCAAACTGATTAAGCTAGAGACAGGCAAATTCAATACTGTAACTTAAAATGGTGTTTTATTCCTTCTCAGGCTACTACACACTGAACGAGGCAAAGTCACAAAAACACCGCTTTCATACTGGGTGTCTCAAAAAATATGTTACATTTTCAACTGGCTGCCGTTGCAATACGCATCAAAGAAAAGAATATATTCTATATGGGTTGGGAATGTATCTTATACACCGAAACACAGCAGCCAATCAAAATGTAACATTTTTTTGAGACACCCAGTACATACATAGGTATTATTTCTGAACTGATCAGTTGAGTCTAATGAACTTAGCTTATCGATATCACTCATTATTTCGGAATGTCTTTCTCACGGTACTTCGATGAAAACGCATATATTAAATATATATTGCCATTTATCACAGCTACCCTGTGGTACACCGCTGTGTAGTGGAAACTGTAGTCCTGTGTGTGCGTTAATCCTGATGCAAGCAGCTCTGTTGTCTAGAAAGTTACTTAAAGTACGTGCAAGGCAGTCTGGGAAGTTGGCGGTTACTATCTTGTATTTTAATCTGTCGTGCCAAACTTTATCAAAGGCTCGACTTATGTCTCTCAGGACAATGTCTACGTTTTTGTTATTGGCTTTGGCTGTTGCTATTAACTCATAAAATAGTGCCAATGCTGTGTGGGTGCCGTATTTGGTCATGAACCCATGCCGTCTGATATTGTGAAGTGAATCTGCATTAAGAGTAAATTATAGTCTGGCGTTTATAAGTTTTTCGAATAGCTTGGACTGAACGTTGATAAGTGAAATCAGGCGGTAGTTAGTGTGTGATAGTGGACTTATGTTTGGCTTTGGTAAGAAAATTTTAATTACTTTTTTCTTGCTGTCCGGAAAATACCCCGTAGAAAGACAGTGGTTCATTATGATGCATATGTTATTTAACATGTTCTCTGGTAGATGGGTGACTTGCGGCTTTCTGATGCCAGAAGGGCCAGGAGCTTTATTTTTAAAGGTGGATATTGTGCGCTTACAATCATCTACTGTTATAGGTGGGCAGGCTCGTATGAGTCTGTCACTGTGTGAATGGGGCTGAGTGATAGGGCGTAGGCGGTTGAGGTGATCTAGAACAGTTCGTTCGTGTGTTTGATCGAATTCTCTGTTTTCTTCCTCTGTAATTTGAAATATTTTGGTCCAGTATTCTCTAAATGTGGTTTCTTTCTCTTCGCCACTGTGTAGTTGTTCGTTATTGTGTCCTTTCAGGTAAGTGGCTTTGGATTTTGTGTTATTATCAATGAGCTTTTTTGCTGATGACCAGAATTTCTGTGTGTCTCTTTGGATGTCCATCTGTTGTATGATATTGTCCCAGGATTGTTGAGAAGCTGCTGATATTCTCTTTGAAGTTGTTATCTTAAGGAACAAAGAAGGTGGTAGTTCTCTACATTAGGTCCTGTTGTTGCTATATTTTGTCTGAGTGCTCTGTACTGTAACTCAATGAGTTGGATAGCGTGGTTAGTTTTCGGGTGCGGTAGAGTGGTGTAACATGTGGTGGGGATAGTTTTTGAGCTTGCTGTTTGTATCTGTTCTGTCCATTCATCTATCAAATTGTCAATTTGTTCCTTGCTTTTTGCCGTCTCGGTGATTGGTGGTACATCCGACAGCAGTCTTTGATTGTCCCAGTCTGCTAGTTTCATCAAAGGTCTAGGTTTAGTTGGAATCTGGATAGGTGCAGCTGATATGGTGCAGATGAGAGGTAAATGATCACTTGGTGTTAGAGTGCCAGTCATAGTGCCAGTCCCCTATGATATATACTGGATCTTGTTTGGTGAGTTGTGAGCAAAAGTCACCGTAGTGCATGTAGTTTTGACGTGGTGGGATGTAAGCTGTTAATACGTGTATATGTCCTTGCTCAGTTTTAATTGTGGCTCCAATCATGTCTGTTTCGAATCCGGCAATTAGTCTGTACTGTATGTCTTTGCGAATGGCTATGGCGGCTCCGCTGTGGATAGAATTATCGCTATTTACTTCGTGTACATTGTAATTGAAGATTTTTATCGTTTCTTGTGCTAGTACTCCGTGGGAATTTATCAGAATGATGTCAAGGTTCTGTCGTGGCTGTAATTTGTTAATGCGTGCTTGTTTGTGCTCCAGTGCCTTACGTTATGTTGCATTATCGTGAGCCTGCTTGGATAATGATGCGTTCTTCTTGGGCTCTTTGTACGTGTGGTGTTTTTTTTTTCTCTACCATTTTGGAGTTTTTTGAAGGATTCTGGAGTTACGTATCTGATATTAATCTGTTTTTCCCACAGCTGTTTCCGATGGATAAGGAGTTCCACCATTTCAGGTGACATATGAGGGTTGGATTGACTGATTTCGTATTTCAGCTTTCCTGCTTGGAAATAAGATTTGAGTTTAGCCGGGTCTAGATCAGTTTTCTCTGTTTGTTTGTCGTCGACAACTGTGATTCTTATGAGATATTCAGATGCCTGTGTGATGGTCCTGTGTTCGCTTGATGAGCGCTGTCTTTCCATTCTCGGATCTTCTCTTGTTTTGGGCCGGGTTGATCTTTCCGTCTCCATAGGCTCTTCTCTTTCTTTACACAGTTTCTTTGAAGAAATGTCTGTTGTTGGGCGTTGGAGAGGACTGTCAGGGTCTTCTATGTTGATCTTGGTTTTGAACACGTTTTGTGATGGAGGGTTATCAGGAAAATTTATAGGAGCAATTACTTTCTCTGCTAACATTCTGTTCAATTCTGTTTTATAGGTTCCTCCACCGGTTGCCATATAATAGAAGTGTGCGTATATGATCATTGCAGTGATGTCCAACTGCGCACTATTGCCAATTTCTAGGATATGGGTTGTTGGGGTAGTTTCCTGGGTGACCGTTTTTGTGATGTCCGTGTAAGTTTGCTCTTGCTTTTCTTTCTCAGCTGTAGCCGCCCTTTCAAGTTTTTCTCTCATCTTCTGCTTTTTGATAGGACATGCCATTGTCATAGTTCGGTGTGGACCGGGGCAGTTCAAGCAGCTTTTAACTGATGAAGTGCATTCCTTGAACGTATGGCCGCTATCGCCGAATTCTGAACAGAGGAGTGTTTGGGTTGTGCAATCTTGCGTGGCATGATCTTTATATTCATAGTATTTAAAGCAGAGCTGTCGATTAACGGAACGTTCTCTTTCCATTTGTGTCGGTGTGATTCTAACGAAGAAGCATTTGAGCCCTTCCTGTAACATGCGATCTGCCTGTGCTACTGTGCTGCATTCTATTTTAAAGACGTGGGTGCATTGCTTGATCTTGAATACTCTGTTGATCTTCAGCCAGGGTTGTTTTTGCTCCAACTCGGTCTTTATGTCTTCGGCAGAGTGCTCTCCCACGAACGGGTCGACACGCCTGCAGAAGACCGAGCGCCGCGCCTCGGCTACACGCCGGTGGTGCTGTGACTGTAAGGCCAAGTTTCTTGAGTTTATCGGTAAGTCGGGGTTCGAGGATGAGATCTGCATCTTCCTTCCTTTCAAGCAGCAGATTGTAGCCATTGTTTAGTGGTCGGATTCCTACTATCGGTACGTTGTGATCGCCAGATACTAGTTTGAGTATGTCGTGTTTCTGTGGTCGGTGTTGTGGGTCTGTTAGTCTAATGCAGGGGCCACACTAGGGGCCACACTAGGCAACGCGCAACTCACTCGGAAATCCTTGTTGTGTATCGGAATGACTGTAGGTGACACACCAGCGACGGGAAGCTGATCATCCGCCATACAAAATCACGTCCAGACTACCACGCGCATGTTCCGCAGAACTTCGTTGCTCATGCTCCTTGATCCAAAGAAGCTGCAGTGTTTGTCACTAGTAATCACTTATTTCACTTCTAGTATCGATACAACTAGGAATAAACTATCACCTTGAAGCACATACTACCTATAGCGTGCTACAGCAATGGACGTGATGCCAAGTGAGCTTAGGTTAACATTTTCATACTTTTCTTGACCATGCCATCGTGCTTTCGAAGGCGCGGCTATACATTCAATCAAATTAAACGACTGGCTTGGAAAGCAACTCCAAAAATGATTGACAAGTAAAGGTGACTCGATAATTTTCTGTTCCCCCAAAGGTAGAGCAAAGGGTTCGAACATTTATTTTATCTACGAACATAAACACAACTGTGTCCACAAGACAAAACGGCGATAAAATGTTTACCGTCACCTCAGTATTCTCCACAAGTGTCATTACTGTGGTGAAGTTCATATTTCTCGTCAAATTTGCAGTGAAATAGAAATCAGAGAGGCTTGAAAGCTTTTGAAATGTCTATGAAGAAACAAGAAAGCCTCATGGAACGACTAATTCATTCGTTTTGCGGATGAACCTGCTTTGTTTGCAGCCTAAATCGAGCGGAAACATCTAACAATATGGACGCTCGCGAAATCGCACAGAGCTGCGATTTGACGGCATAAAGCATAAATTCACAGCGATCTGCGAAAATGCCTCAATATGAACAGATTTTTTATTTCATCTTAGTTCGTAGGATAAGTAACTAAAAAACACTTTACAAATAACAAAAAAGGGGGTTTTAAACAGCACTCAGAATCACACTGTGAATATAAATTCGATTTACGAGGCTGTACGACCAATTGGATGCCCATAGAAAACCTCAAGCGACCTTTCGCTACGTAGGCGCAACTTGTCTGCTCCTAGCAACAATTCTGCTGCTCGAAAACGTACGAGCCGCGCGTCCTGACAGCAAGTTGCGAGGATGAATGCCTAGTGTGGTCCCTGCATAAGGAGTATTTTGGAAAAGTTGGCCATGATGCGTGTGTGTGTAAACTGTGAGGTTAGTGGGGAAACCTAATGGGGGCCAACCGACCCACTGGGGTTCCTCCTGGTGTGGGGAACTGGACGGCAGGGGGGATGGGATTACCCCAAGGGGAATGCCAGACCGTCCGGCCATCACACCGCAGAACTCTCCTTGGGCAGGGTTCGGTGGTTAGTGAATAGAGTTAAGAGAGAGGTTCCTCACCCACACTCACCAAGTTGAGCTTGACGCGGTGCAGAAGAACAAAAACGTACTTTTTCCGTTAGATGGCGATGAATATGATAAAGGCGCATTCAGCAGCAAGTAAAGTTGACAAACAACCTCCGTAGAGTATAGCAGTCGTCGGTTGGTTTCTTTAATTGTTCGTAATTTAATATTTCTTTGCGCCAGTCACCGGGACTCTCCTAGCTCGCGCAAGTTTTGTTTGACTAGTTTGACCGCTTACGCTCTAAATCGTGGTGCAAGTGTAAGAAGGACCATTATGCGGAGCCGGCTGAAAACTCCATTTTACAGAGCAAGATGGACGTATTGAAAGTCTCAAGACCAGACCATTAAAGGTCAGTATTTAAAGCTCAAAATACAGAGTCAAGTTCAGCGCAACTGTCTGCAGTTTCAATGAAGGCAAGCCTCGAGTGCTCATTTGCGGTGCCCAAGCGAATGTGCCCTATATGAGCAACGATTGCATCTAAAGTCATGAACAAATCAAGCCTATAGTGGGCATACATTAAGGCCCCTATTACACAACACTGCTGCGTGCGGTGATCAAAGTCACTGCTTCCCGATTTGCTCTCTTTCAGCCGTGCTTTGCTCTCCTTTTCGTCAATGACACGTGAAACTGTAACTTTTTACCGAGAACGAACGTGCTTCTTCTCATCCCCTTCAGTGAAGGCAGCGTTGAGCGACAGTGCCGCAGTGGGCCAGTGGCGTGCAAGGAGGTTCTAATAGAGAGGAGCGCACCCTCCTACTTACCGTAAGGGAGCGCTGTGAATAAACATTCCCCTACAACACATTCCCCTACAACTGGCTGAGTAGCGTGTCCGATCAGAGAGCGGCGATGCAGCTGCTGCAACATTGCCTGCGTGGCTGTCAGACGTGGTGGTTGTACAAAATCGCTCCTGCTGAGACATCAACGTATTACCACAGTTTACTGTGGTATTACTGCCTAGTCTGAAAGTGCTACCGCCGACAAATTAATTATTCAAAAGTCTATGATCCAAAATTACAGTTCGATATATTCAAAATGCGAGGCAGTTTTGATTAAACTACGTCCAGTCTGCTTAAAGCAATAAGAAAGATACCAATCACACTACAGCGCATGAGCCATACAACTTCCTCGTACCACAGCCGTCGGCCAACTGAGAGGCTTTCAGTCTTGTCTGCCAGTTTAAGAACTCCAAACGCCAGTTACAAATCACGTGACAAAGCCATGTCGTGAAGTATGTTACGACATGCCTAAATTACTACCAAAATCCAGCATACAGCTTCTGTGCAGTTAAGCAAGTCGCATAACCGGCAGGCGATGCTGCCCGAAAGCGGCGCGGGCACCCAAAGGACGCGGTGACGTCAGGAAGCGTCGCACCTGCCTCGTCCAATCACAAGACGATCTGAGGGAACACGCAGTCGGAACAGCTAATTTGTGTTTCTTTAGGAACCCTTTTTGGATAATTGCGGCCGAACCATAGCATACCGCAAACATCTTTGCATATGTATTCATAGCTAGAATATACCCATAGCCTTGATATTAGTGTATAGGCCAAATGGAACCCAAGGTAGAGAATTTAGAGCTTCCAATGGGGAAATCGAAATAGTCTCGCTCTCCTCTCTCGAGTTATGGCAAATAGTATAAAAATTAGGAACCATAGGAGCGGGAAAGATCATTAAATAGCTGTAATATCTTGAGAACTGTAAATTGATATATAATTCGTGGAGATTGGCGTCACGGTTAGTTAAGTAGGGGGCAAAATAGTCGGCTAGAGAAACACAAATCGAGGGCTGCGAGGGACAAAAGTGTCCGAGACTACAGATCGGCTGGCTGTTTACTTTCGCACAAAATGCCGGGTATATATTCTTAGGACGGCCTAC
>LQNS02276481.1:26954279-26978771 GCA_001587735.2 Parhyale hawaiensis | reverse complement strand
TATGGCTTTGATTTCATCACAGTTGGTCTTATAGAAATGACATGAGGAATGTAATTCAGGTAATGCAAGAGGTTCATTCAAGATTTGCACCGGTAAATTCCTAGCCAAGTCAACAGCAATTTGCGTAAAGTAATCATTAAAAATTTCAACAATGTCACTAGGTTTCTCAACCGTTACATTTTGGTCAGGGCTCAAAGTGATTTCCCGCTTACTACTCGTGCGGCCTAAAAACTTATTGATAACGTTCCATGTCTTTTTGTGGTTATTTTTGTTTTCTTTGATTTTCCTAAAATAATAAATTTTTCGCTTAATTTTAATATAGTATTAAGTGTATTTCTAAACCATTTATAAAATCTGAAATTAATGATTCCTCTACGGTATTGCTTGAGAAGCTTGTTACGCTTTCTTATGAAAAACTTAATGTCTCTGCTTACCCACGGAGCACAACTAGTGCGTTTTTTATAGTCTTGGTAACCACAGGACAGCATTTGTTGTACTCGATCATAATCCCATGAATAAAATGGGACATCGCTGAACAGGGGTCACAAAGAGGAACTACATTAAAATTGAATTCACGAATACGTTGTAGAAATACGTTCTTTCTAGCTTGATTACTTAACCTGTAAGTAATTGTAATGTCTGTAGACTCGACTGAAGACAGAAATATAGTATAAGGTAATAAATGATCAGCTATTTCGTAATCACCAACACCTGCTTTTGTAGAGTCAGCCAAATCAAAATTCACCCAAATGTGGTCAAGTAGACTATATTTAATAGAACCATTGTGTAGGTGATAACGAGTAGGCTTAGATATGAGTGGACGAAAATTAAAGGCAGCCATTAGTTGGATGAAACAGTTGATAGTGTTTAGGTTAAAAGGATTAAACAAGTTTACGTTAAAGTCGCCACATACTATAACATTAGATTCAGATGAAAACATTTCTACCAGGAAATCGGCTAAAAAATCATTAAACAGTAATATATCACAACATGGAGGTCTGTATATGCAGCAAAAATTGACGATTTTGTCGCTGAATTCTACTTTAAAAGTAATTCACATACACTGTAGATACCTGAGGCCGTAGGATAAAGAGTGAAAGGCATGTTATCAAGATAAAATACGCATATGCCTCCACCCTTTCGGTTGCGATGGAGACATACCTTATTGTAGCCATCCAAATTAAAGAACTCCTCAATTGTACTGTTCAGCCTTGACTCCGTAATTACAATGACACTGAAGCTGAAATTTAATTAATCAAGGAAAACCCGTAGGTGTAAGAAATTATGATAGATACTCCAGATATTGACGCATAGAATTGAGAACGTACCAGCTCGTAAAGTGCTTGTCCTATATTGAAACTGTTGAAGAGAATCAAAGTTACAATGGATGTCATGAAGTTCGGTAGAATGGTCATAAAATGAATAAGTCGGAATGCTCTCATTCGACTCCCGTAGATTAGGCATCAATGGCTCCGTGGGATTCGATGTTCACAGCAGGAAGTGGTCTGGCAGTTTGAGAGCCAGGAGTGGTCGGAGGGCTCACGGCAGTAGTTCCATTAGCAGACCGTACAGCAACAGGGGAGGCAGCAGCATCACCAGAAGACTTCGATAATAATTGTCGCAACTTCACAATGTCGTTTTCATTGTTGATAATGAAATGTCTCGTTCTGCCTTCAACATGACAGAATATCGAACCAGATCTCGTGTAGACACTCAAGATGGCAGGCGACGACCTCTTTTCAGCGCGAACAGTGTAAAGTAGTTGAGAACGAGCTCTTGTTAGATATTCATTAAGAAACAGATCTCGGGGTCGAGCAACTTTGACTCTCCTCAGAATACGCAACATATTATGCTTGTCCCGGCACTCGACCCGGAGGTGCGTATGAACACGCCCAGCAACGGTTGCAGACAGAATGTCGCATTCATGTATCAGGTCGGGAATGGCAGCATTCAGCCTGTCACGAAGTAGCGTCACTAGTTGGCGGCCACTCGTCCTGTCAGACTGTCGGAAGTAAGAAATATTCTCCTCTACGGACGGTTGGTCCCTTCATCATGAAAATGTTAGCTAAGTTATCTTGCTGAACTCTGTCAACATCCAGTGACAACTTGTTTACTGCCGCATTGGTTGGAAGTGACGTAGAGCAAGACTTACTGACCGAAATCGACGGACCTGCGTTGAAAGTCAACGCTGTTCTGTTCGAGTAGGAGGAGCTCAAACTCTCAACTTTTGCTGTCAGGTCATTGTAGTTGCAATACATACGTATTGCAATCCTTGATCAAATATTGACATCCATTTTTGTGTTCATTCAATTTATATCTGTAAAGATTCATCAAAAAATTATTCCCGTTAGCTTTATGTGGAAGATGTTAAGTTTTATGAAATATTTAACCTTCCGTACTCGTGCTTTGAACACGGGTAGGCCCGAAAATTTTCACCCGAGTAGTGACTTCCTCTTAACTGCGTAGAGTAGCTCTGTACCGACTTAGAGTTAAAGAAGTTACATATAAACGTGCGTTAACTGCACCGACTGGGTCAAGCTCCTGCTCTAGCATCGTTCTGAAGTTTAGAGCCTTATAGACCATTCTGAGCTGCAGGCCTAACACATACGTAATAATTAAACTATTATTATTATAAACAACTAATCATCAACAAACAAAGCAGGCATCGACTGCATAATATGTCAACAGTGAAAAAAGTTTATCTTTGTAGAATATAGTTGTATCATTCGCTGAACACAGTCGATTTTGGTTGTGAATGGTGTTTTTTTACGGTTCACTATGGTAGATCATGGTTGTGCAGCTAAAGTCTTAATATTTGTAATTGGGTATTTGTGGTTGGGAATTATGGTTGATAATATGGTTGAAGGTTGTGACATATCTTTACCATACTGCACCCCATAAATGGTTGAATATGGAGGATATTTCGATGATAAACAACCAAAGTCTCGACCATAATCATAGTTGTTCTACTATTATCACAACCATAATTTCCGACTGGGTATAGGATGTGTATATGGCACCATGCCATATGCATAGAGTATGTGTATGGTATCACAATGCTTATTTTATATCACCTGTAACAGTATTATGCTCATCATAAATTGGGTAATATGGTACTTAATATAACTTCCTTAGTTCTGTCTCTGTATCAATGCATCAACTTGATGGCACATGCTCTAACTTATAGTTGGCCTATATCGGAACCTACAGATATAGGAGAGATTTGTATAGAATATTGGAAGTATTACAAAATTGCGTAGTGACATAATATATATTTATTTAGTGATGAATACCTCTCTTCGAAGGAAAATATATAACAGTTCTGTCTTGCTCTTCTTCAGTAGCGTTGTAACTAAACGAGTTCAGTGAGGCGGGAGCAAATTCCTTCAAAATATCTGTAGTGATAGTGAGCACTCCTCATATGATTATAGGAATAATGGCTAATTTGCTTCGGCAAATTAAATTACAGGTTTAGCCTTCATTTGATGTTTTGCTCTGCTTTGTTGGTTAACAAGTGCGAGACACGTCAACAAATGAATTTTCAGTAAGTTTTACTGCCACTGCTGTTTACATTGAACTTCTTTTTCAATGTCTTCCCATTTCTTCTTTATTATATCTTTAGTTCTATGTTTTCCGAGTGTCACCTTTTTTGCCTTCAAACTAGCATGATGGTGCGTTTGCTGATTCACAACAGGCCTATGTGTGAATCAAATGCTGTCATAAAGCGCTGTACAAAATTTAAGTTGTGAAGTACGAATGGGCTATCAATTTGCACCTCAAATCTGTAAGGCTTATTGCTATATTGATTTACACTAGTTTACTGAGCAAATAGTGCAATAGTATTATTGTATGCATACCTTCCTACGGGGAGAAATACATGTTTCGTTTTGTATATGTTGCATGCAGACCTGCGTCCAATCTGTGTGTTGAAGAGATAAGGTTTGACGAACTCGAAGCATCACCAAGACCAAGGTCGAGCCAGCGGTTCGTTATCTACAGGGAAGCTCCTGACTGCTTTATTAGTGTAAGCTAGCGACGGCTTGGGTGTGGGTGTGTTGCGTTAGTGATTAAGCTACAGTATTGCCTTTTCTTCCCCCAAGTATTTACGTGTAAAATACGAAGCAAAGATATCTACTCCAGACTCACGGCTCAAACGCTGAAATAAATTCGCATGTGTGACTTACTATGAAAAATACTTCATAATTTCCCAGCGGCAAACTGAAAACTGTTTGCCTATTAGCATTACTGTACGGATCGCCCAGTGAATACAGTGGACAGACTAATGGCCCGTGCATCATAGCAATAATATTTAATAGAATCTCTCACCTAAAGTAGGTATGCTGAAGGAGGAGAAATGAACTCTGCTGCATAGAATATTGTCAATATCTATGCATGGAACACTGAAGTGCGCAGGCTTTCCAAGTTACTACTTATACCTTATTTGATATTCCAATGCCCGGCAAAAGGCAGTAATTTTGCACTTATTTTTCATTAACTGCTGATAGGCATGATCAGCTTTCGTGAAGTGCGGAGCTGTGCACGTTAAACATTACTAGGGCACCGTTAAGCCTTTACTGTCGCGTTTCATATAGTGCTATTCCGATAAAACTGATGTTTAATAACAGAATGCTAGAGGGTTATGAACACAAAATATCCTAGAGCCTTCACATCTCAAGTTTTTCCTATTATATCCTCTCAACGTCGCCTCGTATCTTATCTAATTATCACCGCTCTCCACCCATATCTACATTATCTTGTGCATACGCTGCCGAACTTTGTGTGCCTGCGGCCTGCAGGCCTGCATGGAGGAAATGCATATGGACAAAATTTGTCATAGGAGGAAAAGTTGGTAAATTTCTTAATGCCTGGATGAGTCTCCACTTGAACTGCGATAACAGATCAGCTGTTCATAAAAGTTTGGTGTCGCACTTGCTTGTTTTCACTGCAAAGTTCTGAAGTGACTGCCATGACAAGTGCAAATGGAGTTATGGGAAGATAGCTGGGAACAGTGATTTCTTCCAGGTTCTGAGTAAGTTACTAACGATAAGGAGTAACAGAAGATGTGTCATCATTCAGGTTTTTGTTGAATAAAGCGGCAGTGCAATTCAGAGGAATGCTTGAATCTTGAGCCTCGTAATCACCTTGTGTGAATTATTAATTATTTTCCGTATAAGCAATTCCTACCCACGGGCACAATACTCTCAATCGCAATGGCAATATATCTACGCTTAGTAACGATATGAATGGCGCAGTGCATTGTAAGAAAGTTTAACAACTCAGCTTAATTTGACACGAATTTAATTTCAGACAACCGTAGTTCACAAACGAGCATTATATTTATCAACAAGAGTACAGGAAGCAGTTTATTCTCCCTCTAAAATTTCAGCGCAGTGGTAAGCAAGGTTAGATGGCAGAGACACTGAAGTTCAGCGGAGGCCTCACGGCCGAAGAGCTGTCGCCGGAGCTGCAGCAGCAGTATGTTAGGGACTTCACAGGGACTGTGGGGAACATGATGCGAATCAAACCCTCAGGGTGCATCGTAACCGCAGCATATCGGCATGTTGAGGCTGAGATCTACAATTTTAAGGTGAGATTTAACTGCGGTATGTCACCCTCGCCTAAAATTGACGGTTTGTCCGCATTTGTCCGTTTTCGCTTTCTTTAGGCCGTACTGTCGGAATACACGAACTAATTTCGGGTAAGTTAAACTATATTCGGGTTTAGCATCGGGTAGGTTAGGCGAGGCAAGGTCTGTTTTTTTTTTCATTTTTAAATTTCGGTACTATCAATTTTAGTCAATGGTGAAAAGGGGTTAGGTGCTCTAATTAACAACAGAGGAGCTGCGAATGGCTATGCAGTCAGTACTAGAGGAGGATTACGGGACGCTGATATTGAGTATGCTTTACCTCATGCAAATACAATTATCAAAGTAACAAGAATAAGTACAACAGGCTACCCCGTTATGCCTTCAAGAGTATATTTTCTACGGTACACCACAATTTCACTAAAAATATAACTCATATGGTCTCACTTTGCTTGCTAATATCTTGATAGAAATAATATTCTGAAGAGTACGCATCACATTTTTAATGCTCCTTTCGTTACAGCAGCGACGATAGAAAATGACCCATAACGATGTGTGACAAGCTGAGAGATTCAAACATTACCCTAAACTGTACAACTTTTCTCCAAGTACCAAACACTATGCAGTGCGACATCGAATTAGTGATCTAGCTACTATAATTAACGGTGTTTTTATATTATATATTAACTGGTAAAGTACCAAGTTCCATGATATGGTTTAGGCATTTCGAAGATCTGATATCGCACAGTACAAAATTAAGTATAAGTTCATTACTAACACTGACCGCTCTACCAAATCCAGTTTCGCCCTGACGACGTGCTGGTGATGACGTACCCCAAGTGTGGCACCACCTGGACCCAAGATATCATTTGGAACATGAGGAACAATCCAAACTTGGATCATCCTGATCCTGAAGAGCCACTGCTCTCTAAGAGCCCTTTCATTGAGTGAGTGCAGGCTGCCTGTGAGGTGTATTTGCTACATCGAAAATTAAACTTAATTTCTGAAAACATGTACAGTTAGGCTCGGAATTATTTGTACCTCTTACAATACTATACTTCAGGAATGTTTGAATGATTCCTTCAATATTCGACACATCTGTAAATAGTGATTTTTAAGCCTTGTGAAGGTAAATGAAACCATGTCAATGATGCCGCGAAACGGTCTGCTGAAGCACTTAATCATGTACCAAGCTCGAGTTCATGCTATAGCTCAATTTGTAATTCAATTGAAGACACGTGGAGATTTTTTGATAACCATGTTTATAGAATAAACCCATAAACGTAAAGTTTCAAAATTTTTCCCAAGAGCCTAGGCGAATAATTTTGCAGATATCTGTATGAACTTCGTAATGATGTATAAAAGACATCTAGTTGCAGTGACTGCCATGTACGGGCTATGCAATTAATCGTAGCAGGCATCTGCAAGAGAGATATGGTTCCTGAGATGGATACTTCTCGACACGGAGAAACATAGTATACAGCGCCATGTGTCGGGAATTGTGGCGGTAGCTGACCCCATACTAAGCGTTTTGTGTAGAAAAACTAAATTTGTAGCGTATATACTACACATCAAATTCGCAATTTTCCACGTAGATAGCATTGGATGGCATTTCATGAATGTGAGGCAACAGGTATACTGTTGAACTTGTCTATACTACATATTACTCGAAATAGAGATTCTAGGACTTCCACTGGGACTTCCACTCTAGGACTTCCACTGCTTGGAGATTTGCAGGAATGATTTGAGCATTGCAGTGGCTAGCGTACTTCATTAAAAAAAAGATTTGAACATAGTAAATTTCATACATTCATTAAGTGTTTAGGAGTAAAAATCTATTTCTAGTATAACTTATATAATAGCCATAAGTCGTAGTGGCTACGTATTTAATGAATCATGAACGGTATGTGGAATACTGCATGATATTGTTGAAGTTTTTTTAAGGATCTTAAAAACGCATCGACATTCATTTCAATGCAAAAATAATTGCACTTACAGGCAATGAATTTGAACAATATAGAACAGCTGAGAAGTGTCAGACAAAAAGGAATGATGATAAGAATCAACTTTATTTAGACACTGTTAAACGCCAAAAACTAAGAGTACGTAGCTGATAGGCTTTATTTTCGGCGTTGCCTTAAATTTCGGCGTCGAGTGTTTTGCAATAGTTTCACCTGAAATACGTAGTTTCTTTAAAAAGTATCTAAAGAAAGCGTACGATGGTCAATTATATTAATTTTAAAATAATATGGCGAGGTTATAAATACACAAAAACGAGAATGTCTGATATCTTTTCTTTTAATTAAGCATCATCATTTATAAATACAATATGAAATTAACGAAAAAAGTGAAATGTTAATAGAAATTCTAAGCAAAGAACTCAAAGATCGCATATCACTGCCTGGAATGTGTAACCAGAGATCGAATGTTGAAATATCTGCTAAACATACCCATTTGTTTCATGTGCATTTTTCGGGTCCTAAAAATTTCATGAATATCCGTTCAGCAGTGAGGTGCAAGAAAACAGTGACTGAAGATTCTAAACCTCACTAAAATATAACCCAGATAGCACAAAAACATAGATAAACCAAACTAAATCAAAACACGTATTTAAATCATTCTATTAGTTATTAAAATAACTACAAAAATAATACCTACTAATAATAAGCAACTTGTAATACGGCGGAAGTAAGTATGGTTCAACCAACGCTAAACGCTCAAACTATTGGACGAACCCCAAACGCTCAAACTACTGGACGAATTTTATTTAAATTTTCGAGATGTGTTGGTAATGTTGCAAAGAATAAGTAATTCAATTTAGCGAGCAATATAATTATTTGGTCCAGAATTTAGGTGGACTTTCAAAATTTATCCTTAAGGATTAATTTTTAGGGTTGAACTAGACTGTCTTCGTATTACAAGTTATTTGTTATTATTACAGTTACTTTAATAACAAATAGAATGATTTAGAAAAAGGTATTGATTTAATCAAAGTTTATTTTATTTATTTTTTATAGAATCTGGCTTCTCTTTCCGTTGATTATCGGCTTTTGGTGCGGTTTCAGATCTTCGGTCATTTTTCTTGCACCTAAGCTGCTGGGCGGATGTTCCTGAAACTTTCAGGGCACGAAAACTGCTCATGGTACAAGTGGGTATATGTTAGGAGAGGTCCAATTCGGATTTGGATCAGATATTGAACATTCAATCTCTGGATACACATGCCTGACGGAGGTCTGCGATCTTTGAGGGCTTCGCTTAGAACTTCAATTTATATTTGAGTTTTTCCGTTAATTTCATATTGTATTTATAAATCATGATGTTTAATGAAGAGAAAAAATATCAGGCACTCTCGTTTTTGTGAATTTATAACTTCACCATATAGTTTTGAAATTAATATAGTTGACTATCGTGAATTTTCTTTAGATAATTTTGAAAGAAACTAAGTATTTGAGGTGAAACTAGTGCAAACCACTCGACGCCGAAATCTAAGGCAACGTCGAAGATGAAGCCTATTACGTAGTCTCAATTTTCGGTGTTTTACTGTATAATAAGTGCATCTCTTCGCAGGGCGGACATGTTGACTTTTGACACCATGAAGACCATGCCTCTCGAGATGTTCCTCTCGGACGCCATGTTTACTCATTTCAAAAAACGATGTCCGAAATTGGATGGAACGAAGGGGATTCATCTGCAGGTGATGTTTAGATATAATGAAATAAAATTCCTTAATCGTCATAGGTAAAATCAATTGCAACTTAATGCTGCAACAGCACTATGTAGTTAGTGACATCTTTTAGGAAATATGTCAACATTGTTCCCAAAACGACAGGTGTTTGATAAAATGCAAACTTTGCGATGTTTGTGCCCTCAAAATTTAGCACCGCCGCAAGCAAAGTCTCAAAACAAGACTGATGAATTCGAAAATTTGAGGGCACTTATCGGACGTTACCTGACACCGCCCGTTACCATATATGCTCCTAAACTTCGTGTAACATGCGTATGATTTCTCGATAGGCTTTCCGTAAAAACCAGATAACGCAACAGGCTTTCGATCCCCGTACGCACAACAGTGTCCTTGCGTATTTTTGCTTCCTTGTGCACATGGGAAGCTTAGAAGTGTAGAGCTCTTTGACTTTTAATACACTGCAAGTTGTTGGAGCTAAATATATACTAATGACATTCACTAACCAACAGGCTTGACGGTCAACATTTAGAAACTATTTCGGTACACACGAAGTTCTTTTTGTTATAATTCAACAAAACATCCGGACACTATGTCTCTAACTATGATGCCGAAAGCCAGCGAGACTAAAACAATGATTGTCAGTCTGTCACAGACACTCTTACCTCAGCATCCACCTTAGAAGGTACGAGGCTTTCCGTATAATAAGATACCCAAAGAACTGTAGTGGCAAGGAACGCTGTTACGCAGGGATGCTTGGGTTAGGCTGAGGTGAGGGTGTTCTGAGTTGTGTGGGGAGTATTCGGCTTAATTAAAAGCCCTAACTAAGGTTAGACTCAAAATCAAAGACAAAGTCAAAGTCGGATCTGGCGAAACTGGCGGGTAGCTTGATTCTCCATCTCTCAGTCCCTGTCCAGTTCCAGCTCTCTGCGATGATAAGTATTGGCTTGCCAGCCGTTGCAGATGGAGCCCTCTCTTCCTTCTCTCCCCAGGTGCGAATAACGCTTCTGTGATTCGTTTTTTGCCTACACCAGTGGAACTTTATAACCAACAGTGTGAAGTTTAAGGAAGAAGTGTATGACCGTACAATACGTGCACAAATGATGCAGAGAATTCAAAGACGGACGTACAGACGGCCATGACGAACAGCGTCCTGGAAGACCACCGGTTTCGGACGAAACACTTGCGAAAGTGGAAGAAACAATGCTGAAAGATCGAGGGTAATGGTTCGGGAGGTCTGCTAAATGATCCCTGATGTCAGTAAGACCTGCACTAGTGAATGTTCACAGTCCATTAAGGGTGTGCCTAAATAGGTTTGAGTAAGGTGGTCCAGGGAATGTTAACGGAAGACCACAAACGGCAACGTATTGAAGTGGCCCGCGGACCGATCGAGACAACGCTTGTCCGCACATCACCCGTGTAACAACTGATCTCTTCAACAAATGTGGATGGGATACTGTCAAACAACCACGCTACAACCCAGACACGGTCCTAAAAGACTACAGTCTCTTTAAAGCCGGAGAAATGCTGAAATAAGAAGTTTTAGCTGCCTTAGCGGAGCAATGGGAGACTTTTACGCTACAGGCGTTAAAACGATGGTACACCGCTTGCATAGATGCACTGATCTCAACGGCGATTATGTCGAAAACCCGGATATAGTCTAAATTTTTCAAAAAATGTTTTGTTTAAAATCAATAAACATATTTTCACGGTGAATAATCGTTGGGAACCTTTTTTAAGCACAACTTTCGTAGATGATACTTTGCTCCAGGGGTTTAGCTCCTTGGATACTTTCGACATTGTCTTTGAAGAGAAGCTTATATTTAAGCCGCATATTAGGCGCCTCTTACCTTATGCTTTGAGTGAGATTGGACTCATGCGTAAGGTAAATTCTGTGTTGTGTAACAAAAAAGCAGTCCGTAGACACTTCTATGCTTTTTTGCTGCCTGTGGAAGCATTGCTCACCAGTCTGGGCTTCGTCTACTGACAGTCACTTGCGTCTGCTGGCTCAACGTGTTAGGTCAGCCAGGAGGCTGTGCGCTGAGAGTGACCTGGTGAGTTTGTCCCACAGGCTGGCTGGACTATGTATATTATACAAGCTGAAGAACAATAAGAGACGTTGGTTGCATTTTTCTGTCCCTGCCTCAATGTCGTGGGAGAAATACACGTGCTGCGGTCGATGAGCACTCGTTCACTTTGGAGACTTTTAGGTGCCAAAATCGTTAGGTTGGTCGGTGTTTTCTGCCCTGGTTCATTTCGGTTTGAAATTCATAGCTGCCATCAGCTTTCGACTATGTCGGCGTGCAGGCGTTCTGCTGTTGATGACTTCCTGTTGGATTTTCCTTAGCAGCGTTTTGGGCTTCCCGGTGATGTAGAATGCTTCATTTGGGATGCACTACCTGTCCGTGGTGGGTAGAGCGTGAAGATTCATAATAACAACAAACGGCCACACTCGCGCTGAGACGAATATTCTCCCAACTACTGTAGTTATTTGAGAGTATTGTTTAATAGAAGGCCGGTGTTGTGAGCTACAGTATTTAAAATAAACACCGCAAACCCGTTTTCCAGGTAGCGGAGTCCCACACAGCACCGCGTACACTCAAGACGCACATGCCTTTCTCGTGCTTCAAGGAGGGTCTGCTAGACAAGTGCAAGGTAATGAAATTTGACAGGAGAATATTAAATATTTTTTGCAGATTGTGCTAGAGAGTCATTGGTGACATTCATATAAAATATGCCAAAGCGTGTTGACACAATATAAGCCGCAGAGGATGCATATCTGAATAATCATTGATCAATCACATGAAATTGCATGAGATAAAGCCCCTAAGCACAAGGTTAAAGTGGTAATTGCATAAATAATTGGATATTGCAAAAATTTACAGATCAGAATGGCCATCGATCTAATTTAAGATTTCTTGTGAGAGCTGATGGTCCACTTCTCCATCCTAGAAACAAAAAATGTCATACAATCGAGCCGAAAATGATCTTCAATGAATAATAAACACGAGATTTACTTATTTCTATGAGCCTCGTAAATATTTGGTGCCTATAACTCAGCAGCAAGGGCTACTATGATTGCTAGTTATGAAAATCTGTCGAGTATAAATGATATCTCACTAGTATGAAAACTTTATGATTTCCATTATTATTCGCGAATTTTTTATTGCTTTGCATACAAATCTGATATTTTGTGTGTCCTTTTCTTTGACACTATCTGCAAGTAGGGACCGACCGGGGCCCCGGCCCCGGATAACCCCGGCCTTTTTCAGCTCCCCGGCCCCTGGCTCCGGCCTCATTTGATCAAAATTGCTTACTCCGGTGTCGACTCCGGCCCCGGTTTTTCGATACCGCCCCCGGCCCCAGGTTTTTAAACTGCGAAAACCGGGGGTGTAGTATGGACTTGTTTGGGGGAGGGAAAACACTTAACAAGCAATAAAACAAGTTTTCTGGGGGAAACTATATTCTTTTGTGTAAGCTGATTCATTATGAGTTACGATTGATCAATATTATATCAATATACTGTCTTAAACTACTGTCAGTGTCAGAAACTCCTGGCCCTGGCTATTTGGTTTTGGTCGCCCCGGTGCCCTCAGGGGTATATTCTGGCTGGCCCTTTCCCAGCCACAATATGTTTGGGCCTTACGCAAGAAAGGGTCCCAAGTGCCTTCTCTGCAGGGGATGTAGCAGTTGGTCGTTTTTCCTGCTGAAAAGATTAGTTTATGCAAAGTTTGGTAGTTTCTCTATGTGTCCCCTTCTGTTTCGCCAGGTTGGTATTGGTAAGCGACCCATCCGATGGGACTCCTATCTGCTCCCTCCTAACCTAACCTGGGTTATTTTCTCCTATAGAAAAACAGTGGGAACCGTAAAGTTATTCATCTCGTAGCATTGGCTACGAAACCTTTATTCATGTAAATAGTCTTGAATTGACCCCATTAACATACTAAAAGCAAGAAAAAAACATGCTTGAGGTAAAGTAAAATAATACCCTTTATTATTGATGACCCCGTCTCCAACCCCAGCCCCGGCTAATTGATTTTGGGTCTCCCCAGTCCCGGTCTTTCCAAAATCGTCGCCGCAGTAGGTCTCTATCTGGAAGTTTCATTACGACATGTTTAGTTTTTGAGGCACAGCGTAAACTGCAGCGATAAAATATGGATGCGACTACTTTCTACTAGCACTGGATATTGTTATTGACGAGTAGATGAAAATGCAGTAATTTTTTTAATGTATTGCAATAACAGTAGTAGCAGCAGGCGACTGATAGTGATATTGTTTTTGGAGCCTAACTACTAGCTTCGTCCGTAGGAGGACAGGGTAGGGCAAGGAGATACGCAGAAGAAGGCTGAGAAGCTGGAAAAACAGCGACGCTTCATGATCCTCTCAGAGAAGCATTGGATAGAGGGCCGTCGCATGCAAATAGGAGGGCATCTATTCTCCCTCATGGCAAAGCTGGGACTGCGGAGAGACAGCAAGCCAGACCCTGTGCTCGTAGGAAGCCAAGGCTGCGAAATCGTAGTGCAGGGGGAGCTAAGCAATGTTGACTCTGACGGGGAAACAGCAGGGGGGCGGGGATAAGTACCGAACACTTCACTGACCTCTAGCCCTGCAATGGATAAGCCGTAACCTCCAATGGAGGCCAATACCGCCTTAAGAGTGGTGGCCAGGACGACGCCAACAACAAGCAAGTGCGGCACTGAAGGCCTACGTATTGACGTCAGGGTATATTTCATGTCGTGATGGCTGCTATAAGCTGTGACATGACATGTGACAGGTGGTCAGGAACCAGCGCATGTAGTAAATACTGTTTGCTTAGGAGATCGAGGGACTCACCAACTGGGAGCACCTGTGACTCGTGGTGGAAATGATTGAACGACGCCATACGATGTGAGCCTGTGGCTCCTCGCAGAGCCACGTTTTGGTCGACTTGCAGCTCATTCATGTCATAGGCCGAGATATTGAAGAACCAAACTGGGGCTACATAAGTGGTGACGGACCGAATGGGGGCCCTATATGTTAGGATCAACGTTTCCTTCTGTTTGTCCCCAGCTAACTAGGGCTTTGCAAATACGAAGCCTAGTAGACATGCGATTATGGGTTCCCATGAGGTGCTTAAAAAAGTTTATTTGGGATTACTATGGACGCCCAGTATTTTGGGGGTATTTGTCAATGGCGAGAGGGCATTCGGCTAGGTGACGCCAGGTTAATGTTTACCTCGTGAGTATCCGGGGTGAAGAACATCGGCTTATGCAGTTTTTGGGACCGAGAGTGTGAGATCGTTCTCGGCGGTCCAGCTGACAATCTCAGCTGAGCACGGCGAGAGCTTCATCATCACGAGTTACCTTAGTGTCCTGCTTCCCGACTGAGAAGTTGTCAGCGTAGGAATTGGCAATGGCAGCGGCTACGGGAAAGGAGGACATGAAGTGGGTGAAGAGGAGGATGAGATCACTGAGACTTGGGGAACGCTACACTGTATGGTGCAGAAAGGTGGGATGGCCACACAAACCGGCAGCAGGCTACTACCTCTCAAGTAGGACAGCTAGTGTACTACGCTATGATGAAGCCTAGAAGCATGGATTAACTCAAGATGTTTGTTGGGGTCGACGGGTAGAAAGCCTTGAAAAAATCCATGGCTAGCGAAGCAGTGCGCACGGGAGGCTTTGCCATGCTAAAATAATACTGCTACAGCCTGTTGCAGAGTACAGGGACCGATGTTGTTGATCTACCGAAGTTGAAACCACATTGATGTTCCGAAGCAGGCAGGACAGTAGATAGTTGGGTAGAAGGAGCCTTCCAAGCAGTTTGGCTGCAGAGCATAGCTGGGAAATGGAGCTTCTTCTATGGGAATGTCCCGATTGGGCAGCACGATAATGACGGCCATGGACCAGATGCATGGGATGCAGGCCTCTTGTAGAGACAAGTTGAAGATTATGGCACAAGACATCCAGACTCCTGGGCCCTAGATTCTGTATTTTCTGCAACTGGAGGATGGTAAGGCATTCAGCTCCAACAGCAGTGAAATTTCCACCCGACACAAGACCCTCGCTTATCATCAACGGCAAACGTAGAATAGTATCTCTCTAAGGAGTGACGCCGGCGGAGACAAAGACGCAGTCTCCGCGTACGACGGTATTGGAAGTGGAACACTGGAGTGGTGAAAAGGCGGAAAAATTGTTGTGAAATTGCCCAATACAAAAACTTCCAACGATCAACAAATCTAATTGACTGATACGGGTTCATCGGGCAGTGTTTACTTGAGATGGGCTCAAGGAAAGACCAGAAACGGGGTAAGGGAGTACGATAGTGGCTGCGCTGCACGATCTCCACCTAGGCTCTCTGGAGGCCACGGAGGTGATCCTCTTGATCTCCTGATGAAAGAGATCTATCGGGAGGTCTGCGGGTTTGATGGCCCTGGCCTCGTCCCGACGGCAAGCCAGGGCCCGAGCCCTGCCGGGAGATTTGGGACAAAGTTCTTCATCTTACCAGCAGGATTGTGGTGCTTCCCGGCTTGAAGTAGATCTCTACTGAAGACGGGTTCGCCGAAGAAAGCGGAAGAAGAAGGAGGCAAGCGATCGAACCCTGCCTCCCTCTCCGCTCGGAAAGAGTCCCAGTCAGCTTTGTAGAAGTTGGTGAAAAAGCGCTGTTTCAAGAGTGATGGGGATCGAGAACCTGAAGTAGGTTACCGGGATTCGCTTGCGTGTAAGGAAACGCCGCATGACAGTACTGAATGTCGTTGCAGTTTAGCTGGAGGCTTCGGACTGCAGAGGCAGGGCTGGTTACAGTAGGGGCAAAAGAGAAGACGAGGTAAGAGCGGAAGCAGAGGAGGAAGGCGATGGCAACGCGGGAGCGGCGCGTGTGGAGGGGCGAGAAGGGGGGGGGGGGAGGAGACACGGGTTGGGGCTGGCTCGGAGCCCGGGAAAGATGCGCGTCCAGTCGGCTCGAGCATCGCTGCTAGACCCAGCAGCTGCAGAGACACCGCGCCGGAATGACCAGCCCCCTTAACGTTGACGCTGCTCACACTGAAAAGAAAGCCACTGCAGAACACGAGTGTAAAGGATGAATTCCGGAACTTAGCAAGAGCAGCCTCAGAAGGTGGCTTCCGCGAGCTGTAAAGCACAAGGCGAAGAAAGGCCGACTCAGAGTGGAGAGAGGACCACTTCAGTTAGTCGGACCCTTCCATGGAGCAGATGTCTCGTGGTTGCAATTTCTAATTGTACATTGTAGCTTTCTGAGCCTCTGACCCGTAGGAGCAGCAAACTAATGAGCTTCTGACTGAGCTGAGATTGGCTCTCATGGCCGCTGGTTCAAGCCTTGCTCCCAGCTAGGCAAGTTCTTCGCAGCACGTGATAAGTAAGCATTCGGTCTGCGCACTGCTGTGCGTTTTCTGACCTTTACCAGCAATGGGGAAGGTTGGGGGCACAGAGTGTCGTATGTAGCCTGCCGCCACTGGCGCCATAGTTCTAGATGATCATCGGTCAACTGCAGCCGTATGCTTCTCTGGGGACTATAGGCCTATGTATGCAGCACAAACCAGTGCGTGTGGAGTCGTAGTATTCTCTTGTTTTAATCAGCACTACCTCAGCGCGTGCGGATTTCCCAGTTGGGGTACGGTCAAGTTGACTTTACTTTTACGTAAGAAGTAGCGGCAGCACAAGAATTAGCCGCAGTGAAGTAGCTTTACCTGCGCTGTACACAGGGTTAGTATGTGAAGAAGTTAATAATTCAGTGGTATTTCTACAGGTAGTATATGTGCTGCGGAACCCCAAAGACGTGGTGTTGTCTTACCAGCATCACTGCAGGCTGATCAGAAGTCACGGCTTCTCTGGCACGCAGGATCTGTTTGTCAAGTACTTCGTAGATGACTTGTGTCAGTATGTCGGACCAAGCGCACATTTCTGTGAATAGCTGTACAGTACTTCTTCTTAAAGGCGTAATTGGGTCTGTAGTAGTTTTATTGAGCGTAGGAAAGGGATGAACATTGCACAACTTATCTACAAAAACGAAAAGGAACAGCTGTGTACTTCTTTCAATAAATAAAACGTGAACGAATAAAGCGCACTTAGTAAAGGCTTTTAGTGAATAAATGTGCATAATTCGGGTACGTTATTGCAGATTGTTACCCATCGGAATGCTATCTATAAGTTCGAATACCTATTGATAATCAAATCGAGGTTTCTTCATTGATAATTTCACTGTACCTTATAGTAATGACACCTGTGTGTATGCGCAGTGCTGTGGGGCTCGTACGGCAGCATTACGAAGGAGGCGCTGCAGCACAAAGGACACCCCAACCTGCACCTCATGTTCTACGAAGACATGAAGGCCGACATCGGCGCTGAGCTGCGCAGGCTGGACACCTTCCTGGGCACCGGCCTCACCGACCAGCAGCTTAAGAATGTAAGAAAAGACGCAACTTTTTGCATACAGAGTGCATGAATTGATACGTAACCACTATTTGTGTTTGTGAAAGTGAGCACTACGGCGCAGCATTTAGGCGCCAAACGAAATGGTGCATAACACCATCCTCTACATGCTCAGGGGTCTCCAAGTGCAGATTTCACATTTGATTTCGTTTATAACTCAGTTTTTCTTTTTTTTTTGAGGTCTTTGATAACTTTTTTCTCTAAAGAATTATGATTGTTATCATTATTTTCTGCATCGCACGCCACTCACCTTGAAAAGTTTATTTAGTTTTTCATCTGTTTTGCCAAGAGCTCTCGTCCATGGCTTGCCCGTGTTGGACGAACTGATAATACGGCCAGTGTTTGTCCGTCATTCTTTTAGTTGTTCAGCCCACTGGGAAAAATATTGGTAATTCTCGCTCGAGCTGATCAATGTCAAGTTATTCTTTTAAGATTATTTACCTGCCTCGCAGTACCTCGGATGCGCACAGCGAGAATAATTATTTCATCACAATTTATTTTCGGTGAGGCGAGCCCGGTTGATTTACGTGGATTTCGAAACTGAACTGAATGGAATTCTAACGAAGGTAAAAGAAGAAAAAGAAGCAAATCAATTGGAGGGCTAATACGAGAACTACGTAACGTCTTAGATTATACCAAAGACATCACTGCACTACAGACATATTAGCCCTTCAATTGTTCTTCGAAATTTATAAATGTATGCTGTGGAGCTGAAGCTCAAAAATATGACATCAGATATGGGGCTTAAAGTGGTCCAAAAAACATAGGTTACATTGTACGCATTATATTAGCTAAAACAACTCTGGCCTATCCCACTGAATGCTACAATATACTGGACTCCTGGGTATTCAGAATAAAAACATTCAGTGGGCATGTCTCGAGTTATATTAGCTTTTGGACTTATCGTTTCGAAAGTAACACTGTCAAATTGTTCATATCACGAGCCTTAAAAATATATTCATTATACACTGATGTAGATTTAAAATTGAATATCATTAAAACTATGTTAAATGCAGCGGATGCCTTGCCGCTTTTATTGACTCAATTGTGAAGTTTTTATCACGGAACTTCGGTACTGAAGCTACCGCCACCACCGAGTACGACTCCTTCTAATATTTTTACCTACAATCTGGGAAAATTAAAGGAGAATAGAGAAAACTGTAGCTAGATGGTTTTCCAATAGAAGAAAGAATTATTTGATAGGGTCCTTTTTCATCCGAAAAATAAGACTTTAAAAGCCGTTCAAAGCACTGGGGTTTGGAATTTTGTTAGTACTCTGTATCCACGTTTATCGCTTCGACTGTGGGTAGAAAAATGTTCAGAGTCTCTACGCAAAACGAAGGGCGTCTCCGTACTGGAAACGCCCTGGTTAGTCGTTCTAATACCATGATGAGGCAGCATGCCAAAAGTTGTGACACTCGAGTCGGTCTCTAGAATATCAGTGCCTACTGATTTAGGCATCCTAACTTCCTCTGTTTGGCTATGCATTTTGGAATCTCTTTACATTTCAGGTCGAAAGCCTCCATTAATAAATTCTAATGCGCAAATCGCTTCGCAAATTATAAACCCTTATCCCGTTACTTTTTCATTATTTTTTGTTATTTGTCTGGTAATCTTTAGTCCGGTTATAAATTTCTTATATCTTGTAGTTTTTCGGATCCATATCTAGGGTAATTTTTGGGAATGCACACGGGTGAGCGGTGGGTTACGGGTCCGCTCGCCGGACTGAACGGCAGTTGGTGTTATGTATATAAAAGGGTAGCGCGCGATTGTGTTAGTGTTGGCGTGCGTTCCGTCGCGCGATTTGTGGCAGTTGTGAACTGTAGCTGTGCCTTGAGGCACTGCGGGCTTTATCAGTGGTGAGGTCGAGGGCACCTGCTGGAGGGTTGGATAGGGCATGGAAGCGGTATGGAAAAAACTGCAAAAAGTTTAACCGTTGTTGCACTTTACCACAATGCAACACGATCTCTGAATGTGTCTCTGACTGCAGTGCAATGCACAACGGGAGGTTCGTTTTGTACATCGCTGTCGTTACGTCTGCGGTGCTTGTGTTGAGTGGGCACAAGTGCGGTCACATGCGTGAAGGCAGTGTGTTGTATTGCGTTGATTTTTTACACCATAGCTACACTTTTCTATACAGTTTGGCTGATGATGAGCAGGATGCCTCAAACATTTGTTTTCAGTAAATGACGATTCATTACGTGTTTCAGGATTTCACTTTATTAGTCAACCTGTGGTGCACAAAATATTTAGATATTTGAAACTGATACTGCAGAAAACGTGTACAAAATGCTCTGAAAACGTGTTACGACACAAGCGTTGTAATGAATTATTTTCACTAGTATATATCTTCAAGTTTCGTGATTTCCACTAAATCTAAAAACCTGTGAACTACTGATGTAAATATAAACTGACGATTAAGCATTCTTGAGAGTTCATCTCAAATTAGATCGCACGTTAGGCGTAAGCTGGTTCACGGCTCAGATAATTTTTTCCAGGTGGAGAAACAAACGAGCTTCGCTAACATGCAACGGTACGACCCTCTCCGCATGATGTCCTCGGTTATGTGCAACCAAGAGGTGGCCCAAAAGGATGGCGCTTTTGTCAGAAAGGGTAAGTTTCTCGATTCTTTTAATTTCACTGCCATAGATGTATTCAGGATTCAGAGCCTGGCACGATGGCCACCGCCGATTATACGATGGCGATGGTGGGTAGACCATCGCCATCGGAGAAATTACGATGTTGCAATGGAACATTACAAAAATCTATCGGCGATAGAGATGGTCAGATGTTCCGATGGAAATCGTATCAAACAATAGGCGATGGCCATTTTCTCCATCGGCGATGGAGTCATGAGGAAGAAATGGTCCGATGAAATAACTGAACATGCCATCGGCGATGGCATACGATGAGCGTCGTCATTAGTTGTACTTCCGATGCCGATGAAATAAGGCTAAAGCTACAGCAAAACAGCCTTGAGCCCACTGCAGACGAGAGTCGGAACACGGGAACGTTTCTCCTTCTTCATCCGATTTTGTCGCTACGGGGCAGAACTTTGGCTTGGCCAGATTTCAACGGTCCAATATGGCTCATAATCGAAGCTGCCATTGCAAAAATGCTCCTTCGGCAAGCGCCAACTGCACAGTTGGGAATATCTCTCTTATTTCGAGTGAATTTTAGCTCGCATACAACGTACATTTTATTGTGATGTTCAGGCGCGTTAGGATGTTGCCACAATCACAAAAAAACTTTTGTTCTAGTAATCTGAAACGTTCTTGTTTTTCGACTCTCGCCAGCAGCGGGCCTTACGAGTTTGAAACATTCATTTTTTCAGTAACATGAAAACAAAGAAGGACATCGTTTCCCAGATCCAACAATGTCAAGTAATAACCTGGGCCTTACATTTCTCACCTTTTATCGGCTACGAATAGTATTACTGGTTAGAAAATCGCACACAGGCCGAGGTTATAAGAGATGCTGCTTTTATTCGATGTTTGTGGTCTGAGATGTTTGCATTTTTAAAATGCGTTAATGCGATGGTCCATCGCCGATTGTGACGCGCTACGATGGCTATCGCCGATGGTTATTTCATCGTAGGTCATCGCCGATGAAAATTGGCGATTTTTGGTTCCGATGCCGATGGAGCGATGGTATTGCCATCGCACCATCGATTTTGCCATCGTACCATCGTAACGTAATCGGAGATGCCGACCTCTGTCATGATCTATATAGTTGAGCTGAGTTTCCGCCTTGTAGTCGTGCAACAGTGATGAATACAGAGAAACTCCTTAGGTGTAGACAGGTTATATTGTCTCAGTTTTAGTTTCAAGATAAAGAGTTTTACAAAACACTTTTCCCGTAGCACTTGTTAAACATTTTCTGGGGCTACGATACTACAAGACCGTCAAGTTGCACTACTTAATACACTGCATGGAATGCATTAAGGACTATGCTCCTTATGTGGCTTTTTTGGTAGTTTCTTAATTAGCCATTGTCTGGCTATTCGGAAAGGTGAATTCTATTATGTTTTACTAGGCACCCCTTCATACTGGTCATTAAAAATAGCTTTGGTAATTAAACAATCTACCATAGATGGTGCAGTATGCAGTCTACGTTTCTTGATTTTCTCAGTTTCTGGAAATCTTAATTTTAGAAACTTTTCTGTTTTACAAGTTCTACCATATTTCAGCTCAGCCCTATTTGAGATATAACTCCAAGTACTTTTATAATATACTTTAAGTTATTGCTCGCACTGTGAGGCATAGGTGAGTGTTTGGAGTATTGTCAAGGTTAGGGTACGGCCTTGTAAACATTAATATTGACATTCTCTTTACTTTTTGGATCAGGAGTATCTGGAGCGTGGAAAGGCAAGCTCACACCGGAACAGGAAGCTTTGCTTGACAAGTACACCAAAGAAAACTTTTCCAGCTTGGGCTTTGAGTTCCGTTATAAGTAAATCGTCAAAAATATTGTTTAGTGATGAGTCAAAATTATGACGACGACGAACAATATTCATTCATTTCACTGCCAGCTGTTGATCTAACGCTGAGGTTATTACATGTTAGAAAATTATTTAGGAATAAATGACACCCTTTAGTAGTTGATAATCTTGTTCTTTAGTATCATAATTCATATTAACTTTAGTTATAAAAATGCATTTGTACGGTTCCCAGCACACTAACCCTTTCTCCCAAGATATTTGAGATATTATCGAGGAGGTGGTTATGTATCCATATAGCTAACGAACAATGCATATTTAGCAACGCTTCAGACATTTCGAAGCTGGCCAATGTAATACACTCTCTGGTTATCAACTCAATGTAGCATAAAATATTTCAAAACGCGATCGGTTCTACCACCGCATTCGATGTGATTACATTCTATTAACTGAAGTCTGCTCGGCCTTAAAGCTCAAAACAACAATCAGTTGGAAAATAACACCTAAAATCCCATTTAAATTACAGGAGCCCACGGTCGTAATACCGAACAAGTTGAAGCTAATTGGGTTAGATTATCCCGATCTATGAGAGCGAGTCAAACCCTCAGAAAACATAATTTGCGATACATTGCAAGTGCTATAATCATGTCACAGGATCTCAAATGTTGATTAAATTAAGTAACTGTAACTTAGAAATTTCTGCAAAATAAAAAGTTGTCATGTTCATAGATGCAGTACACGTAGAGATATGAGTGACAAAAATACCGTAGCATTGACAGCAGGTATTGAGATAAGTTCAACCCTAACGTGTCTCACACTCCTGTCATTGATGCTCGGGGAATATATGTACCACCCAGAAGCTTGAGACAAGCTACTAAGAGCACTTTATTTGTTACTGAATTCCGTTTACTGCCTAATATCCTCAGTAGCAGCAGGCTAGAGACGCCGATATTGATGCTGGAGTCGCCAGTTCAAACCCGTCTGCCAAGCAGAAAGTTCTTCGTGGTGCTTAACGTGCTGAGTCAGCAATCTGTCCGCATGCTGCCGCGGAGGTACTGACCCTAGCCAGAAATAGACTGTGGTGATGGTCTATGGCATAAGGCCTTCCGTCGCTGGCCATAGCTATTAATGACCCGTGGTTGACTGCAGTCGTATGTTCTTCTGGGGACAGTTGGACTATATCTGCTGCACGAACCAGTGTGTGTGGGTTTTTTCGTAGGGGATGATGTAAAATTGATGTTACCTTTACGTTGAGGGCGGCGACGAGCCTATGAGTATCTGGCAGCAGGGAGTTTTTTTTTCCTGAATTCTATCGAACGCAGGTTAAGTTAAATATACCATTTGTGATGTGTGAATAAAGCTTTTATTATTGGGATGATGGCTTTCTTTCCTGAGCCACAAGTGGCGTCTGATAATGTACAGAATATAAATTCAGTGGGTGAAATCGCTCTAACAACACAACGAATGCCGCATGTACTTCTCCATTCGCATAAAAGATACCTCAATAATAAGTAAACCGCACTGGTTATGAGCGATTCTTATATTAAGATACACTAGACTGGCGAAGTGAGAACGGAGGAAACTCCACAGGGTTATCAAACCACCACGCAACTAACCTAGGAAGAGAAAAAGAAAGGAAAAGATCAGAGACAACAGAATAAATTTATTTATAGATTGCTTAAAACTGCCAATGCCCGCACCAACAGAGGCGAGCCATCAAGACCACTGCAAACATCTACACAAGAAGGAGAAAACGAACGAGAATCCTGGCTTGCACGGCATCGTACCGGTTCCAGGACAAACTCATGAAGAGCACAGTACGCCCAGTAAACATTATCCTCATAGCTCTGGCAGAAAAATCGCCAGTGGATGACTAGGTTAATTATATATTTTATAGAGAAAGCAGACCTCACCAGCTCTGTGACAATGCACCAGATCACAAGGCACAGCACCATCCAGCATGAACGCACATCGACGAACCCCTTTGCCAAGCAAATTGAGATGACAAACAGCAGCGGAACCTTAGACTAAGGAGCAGTATACCAGAAGGGGGAGGACTTAGGAATTATGGCAGAGACGTGTCAATTCTATCGAACCAAACTCCCTGAATGCATGTCGTAACAGACCGATATTCTGCAATGCTTGTGAGGCAACTGAACGGATGTGGGGCTTAGACGTCAACTTTGGATTAAAATTAACACTGTTACGGGGTGGATATGTAAATATTTGGGCGTGGTCATAAATATATAGATATAATTGATTAATATTGATTAAAATGAATGAATAAAGAGCGTTTCTACTGTAAATGAATGTTTAATTACGAATGATCCAGTTGATCATTCACTGAAAATAGCACATGACAGGA
>LQNS02276481.1:26938624-26948730 GCA_001587735.2 Parhyale hawaiensis | reverse complement strand
TTACTGCCCATGATGCGCCTCGGCATTGCCTTCTCTGTACCCAAGATTGTGTAACATGCCGCAGTGTACTGCTTATTCAATAATCATATAACTAAGTATACTAATTAAATCTACCGTAGTTGTGTAAAATTAATATTATTATTTTTTATTTTTAAAGAAAATAAAATTTTCGCGTCTCAAAAAAATTCATCTTTTATGTCATATGAAAATATGTGTCATTAGCACGTTTGATTTTACCCTGTCCTAACCATATCGTAACACTCTCATCTGGAGTTCCTGCTTACTCAGCACCACGGAGGCACCATTCTGACGCGTGGACGGTTTGCTCTATCGTCAGGTGGATGGTGTAGCTATGGGCTCACCACATGTACTAAACCTTGCGAACTTTAATTTGTGCCATGTAGAAATTACAGTGATGGAAACTCTCACAGCTAAACCATATTTATACCGTCGTTATGAGGATGATATATTTGTTGAGGTCAGGGATGTCATTGGGCTCCACATACTTCAGTCAAAGATAGAAGACCATTCAGTACTTAGGCTCACTAGTGAGCAGAGTGGGAGTCGGAAGTCTCCGCTCCTTGGCCTTTTAGTTGAACAATCGGATAATATTTTTTACACCTCAGTGTATGCAAAACCAACTTCTGGTGAAACTAAAAGTTTTGATAGTGATGATCCTACTCGGTATAAATCCGATGTTATCACAGCACTTTTGAACCGAGTGCATGAAGTTTGTAGTAGATGGCACGCTTAAAACCAAAAGACTCCTCGTGAACAATCAATTTCCCAATTCTCTAATAGATTCCAAAGTCAATGCCTTTCTCGATAAGAAGTTAAGTGAAACCCAAGTTGCACCCAATCCTCCGCATTTAACGCTTTATTATGAAAACTAAAAGCACAGTAACTAATTACAATGTGGATGAACGAGCACTAACAAACATAGTAACGGCGTATGTGAAACCCGTGCTTCCGTTTGCGAGACTCCAGTTGCGTATCTGTTGCATAAATAAGAAAGTCTGTAACTTCATTGTGCGCAAAACATTTCTCGATAACCAACGTCGCACCTTGGTAGCTCCGATGTAGTTTATCAGTTTAAATGTGCTAAGGGAGAATGCATGTAACTCCATAACTGCTATATCGGACTCACAAGGAGGACGTTAAAATGCCGTTTAAATAACCATAAATATCAATGTTCCTTCTTTTCCCACTCAGAACTGTCCATAATTCCAGCCCTTGTGCCGATGAACTTCATTCCAAACTAAAGTTTTCTACCGCGTTGCCCACAGAGGGCACATACAAATTTTTGAAACGCTCCTTATCCATAACTACAGACCAAAGCTAAATAACAATATTTTAGACTTAAACTAGAGGCCCAGTCGTCAAAAATGAAGGTAAAAATTTTGTGATTGAGCTTTTTATTGTTCAGGTTCCCAGTATAGGTTTTGCTGTATTACAGGTCTCATCCCTGCAGGCCTAATCTTCCATTAGTGAAACGCAAGCTGTCCAACCACGAGTTTTGCTATAGCAAAATATCCCCCCTGCAAGATAAGGAGTGAATATCAGCTTGAAATTGATTAAGCGTTAAGCTGCACTAAGAAAACCATAGTTCAGTCAAAAGAATTCACTGGAAATGCCCATGGCTCACCGTATTGTGGATACCAACTGGTTGTTGAACCTCTAGCGTCGAACTTTGGCTGCGATGTAAATTCAATATAAAAAGGCGTCTGCTCAGCGTGGAGATTCAACTACTACGATATCATTCAGCAGTGAAAGCGGGGATCCAGAGCCCGGGTTCCACAGGCCGGAGATCCAGAGCTATATTTGTCACCGGTACTCCAAGCGCTGGAATTGTATGGTATCTCAACTTGTTTTTCAGTACATGAATTTTCTTTTCTCAAGTGCGTGAAGGAGAGACGGACAAACATTGGAGCAAGCAAGCAAGGGAGGGAGCAAGGGAGCAAGAGAGCAAGCAGGGGAGAGACCAACAACTGTGTTTTATTATATAGAGAATAATAGTGTCGGAACTCCGAATAACAACTACCCACAGGTTGGCAGCAGCGCCACTACACAGGTAGCGTCTTATGGGAAAAACCATTTCCCCTTATGTCGCTCGGGTGCATGGCCGTGTGTGCGGTGATGTTGGGCACAGCGCTCTTTTCTTTTTTTCCTTTTTTTTTGCCCTTCGTGTTTTTATCGTCATTTTACTGGCATAAGTGTTAATTTAGTGCTACTTTCTTCCTTGTATTTTGAGAATAAAAATATCGCTAGATAAATGGCTACTTACTTAATTGAATTGTTCCTTAGTGCGTATTGAGGTTTTTTCTTTTTCTTGGCTCCAGCCTGATGATGATGATGCAAGTGCATCGAAACGTTGCATTTTAAAATTTTAATAATGGTCGTCAACCAATCCACTATATAATAAAACACAGTTGTTGGTTGCTCCAATTTTGCTCCGTCTTTCCGTCACGCAGTTAAGAGTTTAATAGGAGAAAATTCATGTACTGAAAAACAAGTTGAGATATCAAACAATTTCAGCGCTTGGAGTACCGGTGACAAATATAGCTCTGGATCTCCGGCCTCTGGATCTCCGGTCTCTGGATCCCCAGCCTCTGGATCCCCAGCATCTGGATCCTTATCCTCTGGATCCCCGCTTTCATTACCTCCGTCAAGATAACTCAAAAAGTATAGACGGATTTTGATGGAATTTACAGGGATTGTTCGGTATGTTAGGAGGAACAGATGATTAACTTTTGGTGCAGATCAGTCCATCCGTTTGTTTGTTTGTTCGCTTGTTTGCTTACCTTCTTTTTCTCAATGCCTCATTTCCAATAGTTATGGAAGGAATTTTATGAAATTTGCATGAATTGTTAGGCATATTACGAAAAGTAAATGACAAAATTTTTGTGATGATCTGTTAGTTCGTTAGTTACCTCCGCCAAAGAGGTTATATTTTCATCGTGTTTGTCTGACTCATTGTCTATCTGTCTGTCTATCTGTCACCAAGATAACTCCAAAAGTTATGAACAGATTTGGATGAAATTTTCAGGGATTGCTAGGTATGTGAGGAGAAACAGATGATTAACTTTTGGTAAAGATATGTCCATTAGGTTTGTTTGTTTGTTTGTTTGTCTACTTCATTTTTCTCGATGCCATAACTCAAAAAGTTATGAATGGATTTTGATGCAATTAACATGAGTTGTTAGGTATATAACAAAGAGCATATGACCAAATTTTGGTAATGAACCGTTCGTTTGTCACAGTTTTTAATTATATGCTTAATAGCACAATAACTCAAAAAATAATGAATGGATCTTTATGAAATTTATAGGGGTTGTTAGTAATGTTAGAAGATATAGATGATCAAATTTTGGTGCAGATCCTTTGTTCGTTTGTATGTTTGACTTATGTTTGTCATAACGTTTGTTAATACTACAACTCAAAAGTCATGAACGGATCATCAAGAAAATTGAACTAGCTGTTATTAATATAGAAAGGCACAATTGATTAGATTTTGGAGTTTATACAAAGAAAATGATGGTTTCAGAACCAATTTGAATTTTTTGCTACCGTTGCCTCACTTGGCGGAGGTATGCGCTCTCAGAGTGCTCTAGTTGCTGAAAGATATCGTAGTAGTTGAATGTTCACGCTGAGCAGACGCCTTTTTGTATTGAATTTACATCGAAGCCAAATTTCGACGCTGGAGGTTCAACAATCAGTTGGTATGCACAATACGGTGAGCTCTGGGCATTTCCAGTGAACTCTTTTGCTTGAACTATATTTTTCTTAGTGCAGTGCAACTTAACACTTGATCAATTCCAAGTTGACATTGACCCTTATCTTCCAAGGTGGGGGGGGGGGATATTTTGCTATCGCAAAACTTATGGTTGTACAGCTTGCGTTTCATTAATGAAAGATTAGGCCTGCAGGGATGAGACCTATTATACAGCAAAACCTATAGTGGGAACCGGAACAAGAAAAAGCTCAATCTCAAATTTTTTTTTTATCATTTTTGACGGCTGGGCCCTCTAGTCTATATTATAATTCTGCTTGAAGCTCCGTCCATCCATCCATCCATCCATCCGTACGTCGCTGTGTCTGTCGGTGACGCTTATCAGTATTAGGGAGGGGGAACGTCAATTTGAAAGAAGCTCTGATTTTCGCTGGAACGCAGTTCAACCATAGCTGTCTTCGTTAACGCTGCTTGAAAAAATTTTCACTCACTTTCAAAGTGAAGACGTGAAGATCGTTTCACTCGTATCTTATTTACGGTATTTCATTTCTTTCACAACACATTTTGTACGCTTTGCTTGTGGGCTCGACGACCTTAATAAGGCCAGTCAAGTATTTAGGATACGCTGCTAGAGAATGGAGTTCGTAGTGTTGGACATTTCGGCTCTAAGGTATTCTTTCAAGCAAATGTGCGATGTCTAATTAAGGAAATACAATGATATCTTGAGAACAGAAGGTTAGGTAGCTTAAGAAACTGGCCGAGTATGTTTGTTGTATATTTATTGAGTCAGAAAGAGCAGGAAAACCATGGGCTACTGAGCAATAGCCATGGGTCCCGTAGTTGTCCAAAAAAATCGGACACGCTGACAAAAAATTAAGACGCGTAAGATGATGATCGGCTAAATTATCTGTAAACAGTGGAAAACAGAGCGTAGAAAAGACGTGTATAATATAGGAGAAGAATGCAAGAAGTACCGTTGTTTGCAAAATTCACAGGTGAGAGAGGCTAGAGTCCGCTAGACAAGTTGTGTTAAGGTGGACGGGGGTTCGTCAGGCGGACTTTAAATTAGACGGAGTAGGTTAAATTACAGGAACACTACCTTAAGTCAAGCGAAAGTAGGCGGAAACATTTAAAAGTGGAATTTTTACGAGTCCCGCTAGTTTTTATTAATCTTCTCACACAATGAGTTTCAAAATTTTAGGAAAGCCGACGAATTAGACAAGAAAAGAGGCCACCACAAAAATGAGGAGCCACTCCCACTGGTTCAAGCTTTCCGCTTCGACCCTTCCGAGTCAATCTACACCGACTTATATTAAGAAAACATATCGATTATTGAGAGAATTTTTCACGTACGAATCCACTAAGATATATTATAATGCTGCTTGCCCCTCCGTTCAATAGCTAGTTACCTAGTACGACCGTGATGCTTTCCTCAGTATTAGATACGATAAAATTGAAATATTCTTCAGGTATCCTTGATACGAATTGGTTCAAGCTTAGGCTGCTACTGCTCGCGGTTGCTAGGCAGAAGCTTGGGACATTTTTCACCCTTCGTATGCTTGACACGGTTCCGTGGGTATCATACTTGAGGAATAATACTTGTGTTCTGTAGAAGTTGCACAGGTTCCTTTAGTATTAGATAGGAGAAAGTTAGGATGATGCGGGTCTGTGATATCACTGAAGGACAGTGCTTTTATTGTGCGGAATTTCCACAGGTTCTAGCTAGTATGTAATCCTCAGATAATAAGGAAATAGGCCAGGTTGCAGATTTTGTAATTACAGTAAAATCGATGACCAGGATGCAGAAGATGGCGAAGGCTGATCCTTATCCATTTATCTGAAGACACTTCTTGTTTGAAACGCTTCTTGAAATTGGAATAAAATGCATGCAGCTTCTGGAGTCCGATTTTATAACTTTTTTCTCTCAGATCACGACGTATAAATTCGACAAATGGTCAGCGACGCGCTCTGGAGGTGATGATTTTTCACCGGCAGTAAGGGCAGTAAACAATTACTTCTTCTAGCTTACTATCATTCTTGCTTGACGAAGCAGTTTTCTCTTCATAGGCCAAAATTTCAGCACTTCAAATGAAGCAGATATTTGAGTTAGATAGACGGTATCAACGGTATCATTGCTACTGGGCGCTCTCATTGTATATAAGCTGACGTAACTGGAGTTGCATTCAAGTTTATTGGAGTGTTTTACCCAAGATTTTACTTCTGCCTATCGATACAGAAAACCTAAAGATGAGAGCACGACAAAGAATCAATGAAGAAAATGAAGAAATAAGTCAGAGCAGATTCCGCACCGGCCTATAGGTATTAGGCAAACATATTGATTGTTGCGTGAATTTTTTCACACATGGGTCCACTAGTTATTTATCAGTACGTCAGTATTTATGCATCTCCAACCTCTCCTCAAGCCACGAGGTCCAGTGGCATCAATCGCTCTTCAATTAATTTTTTATCTCGACTTTGCAATAGTTACTGTACTTTTAAAAATTCAAGTTGATGCACTGATGCGAGATAATTTCGAGGTGATGCTGACCGCTTCAATACACTTTTATTACTTGATTACGTATAGTAAATACGAGGGTCACTTGTGGATTTTTTAATGTGCGTAATTGCATTAAACCGTTTCAGTAATATTCTTTGCAGCTTTAGTAGAATATCTGCAAGCCAGCTAAAAGACTGAAAGAGTGTCGTTGCAACTACAGTGCGTTACATTTGATATGCAAATACAATTTGTTTTACATATTTTTCAAGATAAGTGTCAATCATTTAAAATGTGAATAGTTAGTTAGTGCACAGGTATGTTGTAACTATAAAAAACTAGATAAAAAGAAAACGGAACAATTTCCCACGTTTTGGCAACATTTGCTTATCGCATGGGGTTCTGCTGTTACCCCAGATTACGCAAAATCACTCTCTAGTCAACATGGGCAAGAAATGCGGTTTAAAAAGTGAAGAAAAGATCAAAGTGTCCTCGTTATTGGCTTCTGGTAAGACAATTGTCGAAGTTACAAAGGAATTACAGCGTGATCACGGAACAATTAAGGCTTATGCAATTGAAGGTAAGGTCAGCCGGAAAACTCCGGATAGAGCCTCTACGAGAAAATGGAATGCTTGGGATATGCGACATTTGGAGGTTTCTATCGCTGGAAAACAATTTTCTACAAGTAAGGCGATATTTGAAGACGCTGGAGCCCCAATACTAAGCAGAAAGACAAGATGTGAGGTTCTGCAGAAGCTAGGGAAAGCGAAAAAAAAACGACCACTTCTAACAAATATCTATAAACAAAATAAGGTCAAATGGGCCGAGGAGAACATGAAAACTGATTTCTCCCATGTCATATATACTGGCGAATGCAGAGCCACTCTTGATGGTCCAGATGGATGAGCGTCTGGATGGGTCCTCCATGACCGACCTCAACAGACACGGCTTAAGCGTCAACAAGGTGGTGGAGGTATAATGTTTTGGGCCGGGATGGTCGGTGACACCTTCATTGGTCCATTTGAAGTGGCAGAAGGAGTTAACCTGGATGCAGAATGGTACTGCCAGTTTCTTGATGCCAACTTGATTCCGTGGCTTGATGAGCAGACTATCGCATCCAGATCCAAATTGGTATTTCAGCACGATAACGCTCCCTCACACCGGTAGTTTTCGAGCAAAGTAAGCCAGTGGAATGCAGAAGAAACAGCAGCAGATTCTATTCCACTATCTGACATATCAAACCTGGCAAAGTCTGTTGATAATCGCCTTAAAAATCATGAAAAATGAAGGTTGCCATGTTCAAAATTAACTTGTTATGTTTATCACTACTGAACACTCATTTCAATGTTTATTGAATTGTTTTGGTTATAATTTCTTGGTTTTGGACGTTTAATAACAATATTCCCGTTCACTTGTATTTATTTCCTCTTTATAACGTTTTTATTAGCTTGTTGCATAATCTGAGGTAACAGTAAAAAAACTCGTACATAAGCAAATTGTATGATAAGCTTAACCAATGGCTATACATTTATTTTACAAGTGTTGTTTATATTGGTAACATAGCCATACATTTAGTTAATATTGATATTTCATCGTTGGACACTCAGTTTGAAAAATTAAGTAAAAAAATTCTTATTGAATAATCAAAGGTAACGTACTGTACTTACTTTCCTGATATCTCTTGCAGTCGAACACGGTGGCTTTCCATATAATGACTACGGACAAATAAACACGGACAGGCAACTGTTTAATTTGTTTGTAAAACAATTTGAGCCAAGCAATGAGATACAATAAAGGCGAGTTTATAGGTGAACCTATCTCTGACTGTAACGTGAGGATATACCCACTATCACCAAAACGTTGAAACTGTTCACCTCAATGATGCTAGCGCCCAAAGTTCAGGCTACCATCAGAGAAAGACCCACGTGTGAACCCACCCTACCAAGAGCGCGCGACATCTCTTTCTTCCATCCAAAGTGATGATTAACACAAATACTTTAGGAAAAGAAAAACAGACAGATGAATTGTAAACCTAACTAACCCAAAACACTATAGAAGATTAAAATCAGACCAAATGGATGGTTAGCCTAAGGCAGAATGTGTAACGGAATTGCAGATATTTGAGCATTTAGGGACGGTCTTTCACTATGTATGCATATTGATTCCAGCACCCTAAATTCTTTGCTATTATTTATGTCATCTATAACTGAAAAGTCGGAAATCCTAAATGGGTGATCGGCATCCTGATTATGGTTCCTAATGGAGGATTGAACTGGCTTAGAAAGCACCCGTCCCGTACGCACTGAGATCCCCCTATGCTGTGCACATCGCTGTAGCAAATAGTGAAGGTGAAGCTGTGATGGTACTGTATGTGTAGCGGGTCCGCACTCCCCTGTCTGGGAATGAAGGCTAAAAGCATATCAGAATGTCATCGTGTGATCTCCAATGCTGCGGGCTGAGAGTTTCCGCAAGGATTCTTGTATGTAAAAAGTTGTGGGCATTTTTTGGAAATAATAATAATGAATTGCATTAATTTTCAAACTAATTAATTCGCGATTGCTGTCGTTCTGTTCAAAGTTGATTTTTTCAGCTGCAGCTGCGGTCTGGAGAAGTTTTGAAAACAAGTCATGTTGTGCACACTGCAGAGCCAGGCAAGTTATGTGGAATTTTTTTTACTATGTTTTGCCTCAAGCATGAATTTAAAAGCATGAACCATACTGAGAATCCCAATGATGACGATACAAGGTTGACGCACGCGGAGGGCCCAAGTTGCAGTGCACCCTGGGTAATGAGCTGGTGACGTCACAAAGTGCTAGTACATTAATAAGTAGCTATTTACATTGTTTCTTCATAATTTCATTTGGGCCTCTAGAGTGTCCTTCCTACATGCCCTACAATCTTTATAGTTACACAAAAACATGTATCAAAGGATCTACTAATTTTCTTAGCTATCTGAAGGATAAAATTTTGAAAGCGCGTTGGCTTAAGGCTTGTAAAAGAGCAGCTGAATTCAACCCGGCAAATGCCCGCATGTGTCAGCAGTACTTTTAAAGTCAAGTGTATTGTCTTTAAAATGCAATAAACCCAGTGAGTTTTATCAAGAGTAATATGGCATTCTGATGATCATATGGTTGAAAAACATTCATGTTTTTAATTTTTTTGTCTTCTACCAATGCTATCCTCTATCATTTCAACCCGCTGCAACAAGAAATGGTTCAAGTGCGCATGATTAAACACCGAGATAGAAAGTTTTTAACAAGATTTGTAAATAAAAATAAAAGCATCAGAGAAACAAATTACTTTCTTTTCGGCGAAGTAATATTAAAGGAAAAGTCTATGCATAATGCGCAGAAGCCATACAATTGTTCGGTAAAATTAGAAAAAAAACATCAGCTACTATACGCTGCGCGCGTTACAGCAGTGTAACAGTATGCCTAAGTGTCGCGTCCGACTCGCGCTAACTAACTTGTAAAAATTTACCTAACCGTATTCCCCACACCCGTCTTACGGAACGATGTTGTTGAACCTGGCGAATGTTAATTCCATCATTCAATTTTCAAAGGTGCTGTATTTTTTAAGGTTAGGACAGGAGGATCTGTTAACGACGCGACGGCACAACTTAGGTCCACATTTTACAGGAACTGTCCGATCGGGTGCGTGCCTGTTACAAAAAAACCTAAATAATAATAATATTTTATCCTTCACAAAGCTAAAAGACTTCGTAGATGCTTTGATACTAGAAAACTATATAGAAAATATTGGGGGAAGGAAATTCAAGTGAATCAGTGCAGTTAAATTTATCTTCAATTTTAGTTTTTTATTTTACAACAAATAAAGAGGTTGAATTCGCTTGTGAGAAAAGGACTGCCGTGCCCATATGGA
>LQNS02276481.1:26923262-26933424 GCA_001587735.2 Parhyale hawaiensis | reverse complement strand
AAAGTTAAATGAAATAGGCTGCAGTCAACCCCAGAAACCCGACAAGCCAAAGTTACTGACACCGAACCATGGGCGGTACTGTACATAGTATATGGGTTACAGGGGAGTCACGGACAAAAATTGAGAAAATTATGGAATTTTCTATATTTTTGTGCAATCATAAAGATTGTAGGACATGTAGGACACTCTGGAGGCCACAGGAAATGACGAAGAAACAATGTAAAATAGCTACTTATTAACGTACTAGCATTTTATGACGTCACAAGCTCATTACCAAGGTTGCACTGCAGCTTGGGCCCTTTCCGTACGTCAACCTTGTAAGTATCATCATTCGTGGAGAATCCCAGTCGGGTTAAGATCAGGGGATTTAGGGCCCCATAAGAAGGAAGCAAAATTGTTGGTTCTAGACCAATTTAGTGTTTGTTATGATGTGAGAGAAGGAGCTCCGCTTTCCTAAAAATATTGTTGTGAGGTGCTGTTTGCTCTAAGAAACTGAGAAAAACGCATGCAGGGAGTCGTCCCTGCCCTTTAATTAGATCGAACTGAGGAAAATACGTATTTAAAATACTAATTGGAGACAGTGGGAGAGAGAATACGGTACCAAGTGAAAACTCCTGCATTAAAATACAGACTAATATAAACTAGCAGGACGCGTGAAAATTCCACGGATAAATGATGTTTTCGCCTACTTTCGTTTGACTCAAGATAGTGTTCCTGTAATTTAACCTATGTACTTCGTCTAATCTAAAGTACGCCTGAAAAACCCCCGTCTACCTTAATACACCTTGTCTAGCGGACTCTAGCCTCTCTCACCTGTGAATCTTGCATACAACGGTACTTCTTGCATTCTTCTCCTATATTTATACACGTCTTTTCTACGCTCTGTTTTCCACTGTATACAGATAATGTAGCCAATCATCATCTTACGCGTCCTGTTTTTTTTGTTAGCATGTCCAATTTTATGGACGACTACGGGACCCAAGGCTATTGCTCATTGTCGTTGTCATTGCCCAGAGAGTGCTTGGGCGAGCTGGCGCTTGGAGTCCTTAAAGTGGCTGAAGTGACAGTGGGCAGCACATATAATCAAGGAAGATACTGCCTGGCAGTTCTTCAATATTTTTGCGAACACAATCGTGACTGAAGATTTATATCCCAGTGCTCACCCTGTTTCTTTCATCATCAGATGGTATGCAGGATACATGTTTCCTGTACATACTTCATCCGCTTTGAATTTCGTCTATGGTTAATGGCCATAAAAATTTGAGCTCAGGACTCCTTCCTATATAGGCTGCGTGAGGCAATGCCGCTCTCCGATTGGATAAGCCACTCATCCAGTTTAAGGGAAATGTTTACTCGCAACGCTCCTGTAGGATAAATAGAGAGGCTGCACTCCTCTCTGTTAGAACCTCCTTGGTTACCCCTACCTAATACTGATAGGCGTTACCGACAGACACATGGACGTACGGAGCTTCAAGCAGAATTATAATATAGATTGTTCTCAACAGAACGCTACATTCTAGGCTATGACTCAGATATCGTATAGCGGCGAATGCGGCTCTGTCTACCCGTTTCAATTTCATGTGTTGACGTACATGTAATGTTTTGCGTGTAAAAGGCGTACAACTACGCAGCGGGGAGTTAACCTTTCCTCTCTTATCGTCCGCACTTGCAGACCTTGCAAATTAGGAAAGACCATGAAAATTGATCCTTCAGCCGCCATCGCACCTTGACTAAATTCTTTGGATGTGGAAGGTAGCGTTTCCTATGAGAACCTAAAGTTACTTTTCGGCATCTTGTGGCTTCACTAAACCATGTAGTAGCCCTATTTACGCTGTCGCTAACAAAGTGGAATTGTTAAAACTGTAGGAAGTCTGCGGACATTGGCAACATGATTTCAGTATCAGAAGTGTGTAGTAGGAGTAAGGGTATTGGCTTCGTGAATAAATATAAAAAATCGTAACATTTCAGTAGTGTATAAATAATGATTCCACACATGCTTTATATATAAGCCTGATATATTGGTAACCGATAAACTGATATCGATAACATGGAAAGAGTCCAACGCAGAGCAACAAAATTGATACCTCAGCTGAGAATCAAGCCGCATGAATGTCGCCTAAAGGCGTCTTTTTGTGGCCACGCTCGTGATCAGAATCACCGTGATCATGATCATTGTGATCACTGAATAGCACAAGAACGGTCAATGATTTTGTAAACAAACCAGAGACATTACGTCTATTTTCGAGAATAATATTTCTATCGTAGTCTTACAGAAAATAGTGGGGAATGGATTTCTTAGGAACTTTCATTCATTTTGAAGTCACTGCACAAGTGAACTAGCTATATGTAAGGCAGTTTGAACATACACAGGCATAAAACTAACGAAACTACAATTTTGGAAGTCAATATTACAAACAATCATAATGACAATATTCAATTTATCCCTAAAAATAAGAAAATCTCGAACTTGCATTTCAAATCATGAATTTTCACTTGTCGAACGGCTGGAGACACTCTATGATCACGCGTGATTAGTCTGTAGAGGAAATCAAGCTGCGATAAATTTTCGTCACTGATCACGGTTGATTGCAATCAGAATCACGTCAAAAAGCAGTCACAAAAACGCGTGGATCATGAGCAATCAGGCAGAATCCTCTGCAAGGTGGCCACAAAAAGACGCCTTTAATGAATTGGGTCAGCCTGGGCCGGGATGCACAAAACGCCCGTAACGCTAAATAGAAATTTCTTCTTTAAACTGCTTAAATGGCCTTATCCTTAGGACATCTTAAGTCCACTAAATCTCATATGCACAAAACAATTTCAAAGGCATTTATCGTCTGTTTAGGCCGTTTTGCGTGCAAATGCTTAAAACCGTCCTTAGCCCGATATCGACCAATCACAGTCCCCGTTGCAAGCAGAGATGGAACGCGAAAATAAAACCCCAACGACCAGCTGATTTCTGCCGTGACTGGAGTACATGTCATATTTTCTTGTTTTATATGCCCTACAACAAATTTTAGTTTAAAAACCAATGGAGTGTTGAATTGAAAATCATTGTAAATGTAAAGACAGTTTCCTTGTTTGGTAATTGATTCTTTAGCCTACCTATGCGCATGCTGCAAACTGAATGCTGAGTAGCCTAGCTGGTAATTTTCGGACTAGAGCACCGCATATTCAACGCTGTGTTTGCGAAGACGCAACAAAAAATTCAGACGATTAGATGAGAAAACACATTGATAAGATGATTCGGACTCGTGCACAGAAGTGTCCGAAGATTTTGTTTTTCCCTGATGTTGTACTGCATGTCAACCGAAACAGCAGTGAAAATATTAGCCTAAGTAAAAGTTCGGCTACTCGCAATGGAGTTGGGTGTTTCTTTCAAAGAGCTGTGCTTTTTCCCAATATTTTATGTAAGCAACGATAGTTAGAACGCGCCATACTGTTTAGGAATATCAAAAGATTAAGATATAAAATCAGCTTCATTCGCACCCCAAATTGTTCGACAGTATTCAATAGAAAATTGGATACTACGGCTTCCTCGCTTCGAAGCTTGCTCGTGCGAAGTTGCCAGACGTGCAAAAAATTTTTCCACCAGTTGAGCGCTTGGGTAAACAAAACTAAAAGAATAATTTTAAGCTATGCTTTTGTAGAAATACTTAGAGAAGTAAATCTTATGTAAAATGGACCAAATTTTCACTCGTTATGTTTCCTCGTCGATGTTTAGTTTCTGCAGCTGTTCCTTTCCTTGATTTAAGGATGGTCTTAGCACCCGAAACTTAAATACAAAAATAAAGGAAAATCTGTGTTGGCGGGAAAACGAAAATCATTTGTGCATGTGCCCGGAGCTCACAAAGTGTACTTTTCTGAAGTTAAGGGAAAATCTGTGAGCCAAATACACTTAGTGTAGTTTCGTGCATCCAAGCCCTGATCTCTCTTGAGTAAAGACGATTCAGGGCAACAAATAGAAACAGTCAAGTATTTGAACGGATTTAACGACGTACCTACAAAGGGGCTCTTTGAAAGAGACCTCAATGATCGCTTGCGAAACAACGGTAAAAACAAAGCTCGAAGAACGACCTTAAGTCAGCAGTTCTTTCCGTATTTCATAGTCAGCATTTGCAATAGACTCCCTTCCGATGTTGTTAGTGCGGAGTCGGTCAACGTGTTTAAAAAGCGTCTTGACATACATTGGGAGAGACATCCTCCACAGCTAAGAACTCCTCTTCCAGGAGTCGCAAACTCTTAACGGCCAAAGCTGCCGAGGCCACTTCATCCGTCTTCTTCTCTCTCCCGCTCCAACTACACCGTTTGACATCTCTAAGCTCCGCATATCAGCAGCTCTTGATCATGCTAGCGTGCATTCATGATCGTCTCTTTAGCAGAGATTGTTCCCCCCCCCCCCTTAGTTTCTCTTGTCTCCAGTCCTCCATATCCAAATAACGTAATGGCAATAGATCATAGAGGGCCTGGGTGTAAGTTCCGGTGTTTCCTTGGGAATGGGCCTATTGATTCGTCAACTGCCGCCTATCTTATCTAGTCGAATTGAAGTCTATCTTAACGCAAAAGTCGTATAAAATATAATACAAGAGCGCGCATTATGCGGGATTGGCCAAGTGCCTGTGCGCATGTACTATACATGTAGAGGTATGACGCAAAAAACGCTTTCGAATAACGAGTTGCAATGAATTTTTAAGCATACAGCCGCGCTAGAAGGATAAAGACATACAGTGATAGGCATTGAATACATTAATGTATTTCAATACAATATACATCGAAGAAAACGTATATAAAAGCTAAATACTATTTAAAGCTATTCTAATGTATTTAAATACTAATTACCAAATACATCAAATGTATTTAAATACATTACCTATTTTCATTTTACATCCCCAAAGGCAGTAATACAGCTATATTTGTAGTGATTGGGATTTAATAATTTAACTTTCAGCTCATGTTGCGCAAAAGTCGTAAGCTACAATTCTGTAAATGTAAAAAACATGCTACAGCTCAGAGCGCTTGCATCGAGACCCCATTTGGGCACGGTCGATCAGCTTGTCAAAGTCGACTGAGCCAAACCCGCTTGACTTGGCCGGAAATGCGGACAGGAACTCTGACTTCGTCAAACTGAATCGCGTTGCCGGCACAGAAGCAGTCCGATTACGTAGAGCCGAGTAAAATTTCTATTTTACGGAGTAAGACTCAGTTTATGGAAGTATCCCAGACAACTGATTCAAAGTCAACTCCTCATACTTGAATCAACAATAATCGGAACCAGGGCACTTGTCTTAAGATTTTGCTGTCCAACTGAATGCACCCTAAGTCATTTTACCAGATAATTAAGTGATAACTGTTTCAGCTTCGTAGTTAGATTGGAGACCTGGAGAAGTTCTTTACCCAGTTGAATGAATTATGAGACAGGCAAAAATACGTGGTATGTATTAGTACATTTTTATATAGCTTCAACTTATTATTTTCTCATAATGCAACTAACCCTGAGAGGCTCGTGAACTTATCTTGCCTTTCCCCTCAGTATAGTTAAATCCAACCCTTGCAACTGCGCTGCTACAGTTACATACGTTGGAAAATGCTCGTACACATCAGCGAATGGTTTCTTGCTCATTACTAACAAAATATCGAATTGTAAAGAGGAGCATGAAAGTTTAGTCTGGCAAAATACAATTTTCTCTTAACAAATAGCTACATTAATTGTTAGGCAAGGTGAATGAAAAACTGCTAACCAGTAACTCGCTCAAAATTAGCAGATTTGGTCGAAACTTTACCTCTGCTTAGATTAGATAGGAGGCAGTGGACGCACCAGTAGGCAGATTCCCAGAGAGCTGCCGGGACTTACGCCCCAGCCTTCAATCAGCTATTGCCTTTGGACCGGAAGAATTGAGATATCCGAGGAAAAAACTAAATAAACTCAGCCAAAGAGTACTTACTTAGAACTTGCTATACATAGACAGCAGAAAAACTGTAGCGGCGGCCGAGAAGGATGGCAATTTATTGGATAGTTCAATATGTTCAATTTGAAGCCGTGAAGTGGCAACGTAATAGGATCTATATTCGCAGCGCCTACAAATGTGGTTAGTGTTGACCCGGCTGGGCGACACACTAGGCGTTTATACAGGCAACTTGATGCAAAGATGCGAGACTCGGACGTCATTTATGTCTTGGTATCTATGCTACCGATTTTAAGTAGATATCGAAACGGCACGCGAGCTACACGTCCGCGCAACCAGTTGGCAGGAGAAATGCATATGTGGCCCCGGTATTATTTTTAGTATAGTCTGTAAACTTGAGTCACGGTAGTGGATTTCCTTATATCTTGTCTGTACAGCTTGAGTGACGATGGATAGGATGCCCGAAACTTTCTCTCTAGTAAATGACGATTCCTATTACATTCCTGGCCTACTCTTTCTTAGTTAACCAGCGATGAGAAAATCTTTAGATATTAGAGACTGGTACTGCGGAAAACGTATCTGGAAACCTCTGGAAAACTTGTTACGACACTTTGCAGTGTTGTTATGAACTATTCTCCCTCCCCAGTATCTTCAAGTTTCGTGTGTTCCACTATATCCAAGAACCCTTGAACTACCAATGTAAATGTAAGCAGAGTATTAGGCATTTTGACGAATTCCATCTCCTATAAGTTCGTGCATTAGGCAAGAGCTATTTCATGATGCAGATGGTATGTTCCAGGTGGAGAAGCAAACAAGCTACGCTAACATGCCAAGGTACGACCCTCTCCGCATGATGTCCTCGGTGATGTGCAACCAAGCAGTGGCCCAAAAGGATGGCGCTTTTGTTAGAAAGGGTCATTTTTTTATTTTTCCATTTCATAGTCGTAAATGTATTTTGGGATCTAGTTAAGTAGCTAAGTCTAGTAAATGAGGAGGCCATATCTGAATCACATCATGCTCTGTTAGTAATATAGATTTTATGTTTCATCATCACCTGAGTTTTCGCGTTGCACAACACTGATGAAACCATAAGGGAACTCATAATATGTAGAGAGGTATATATTGTCTCAGTTTCAAGAGAAATCTAAGTTTCAAGATGAAGAGCTCTACAGGACGCTTTTCCAGTTACATTTGTAAAAAATTTTCTCGTGCTGAGGCTATATATATATATAGGACCTAGTAAAGTTTTACAGCTTAGTACACTGCCCACTATGTTTTGCTACTCCTTCTTACTGGTCACTGAAAATGGCGTCAACGATAAGACAATTCAAGCAGACGGTGCTGCATACTATCTACGCTTCTGGATTTTCTCAGTTTCTGGAAGCCTTGGTTGAGAATTTTTGTTTTGTTTTAGGATTTCTACTGTATTTCAGTCTTGTTTGAGGTATACCTGCGAGGTGAGTGTTTAGTTTTTTTTTTAGTTTAAAGTATCGTCAGTTTCAGCGTATGGCATGGCAAATATTGGCATTCTCTTCAATCTTTGGAACAGGAGTATCTGGAGCGTGGAGAAGCAAGCTCTCACAGAAACAGAGAGCTATGATCGACAAGGACACAAAAGAAAACTTATCCAAATTGGGTTTTGAGTTCCGTTATAATGAGTAAATCGTCAAATGTATTGTGGAGTGAGATGACCACAACAAAGAACATGGATATTTACTTCACTGCCAGCTTTTGATCTACCGCTAAAGATATTAGATATTACGATATTGTTTTGGAGTAAATGAAAGCCCGTAGTCATAGGTGATGTTGTTCTTCAGTATTGTGTTTCGTTTTAAGTTCAGTCATAAAAACCCACTCCATTGGATCCCTGTACAAAAACCCTTCATCCCAGGAACGGCCATACACAATGAACATCAATCAACCAGCAATAGACATATTAAACAAAGCTTATTAGTAGACTTAAATTAGATACAGAAAGTGGTTATAGTCTTAGTACACGCTACATTGCATTTCGGCTCATTGTTTTGCCTCTGTTTGATAAGAGTACCAGCGAATTAGCTGATTTTTTCTATTCTGCTTTGGAGACTGAAAGCGCATTTCCTTTTTCTGACTTTCAAACAGTCAGTATACATATGGGCAAATATCACACAAGCACTGTATAACCTAGGTACATTCATAAACCGGCGAAATATGTGATTATAAGCAACGCGTGGGCGTCCAATGGTCTTCTGCTTCAAGTTCGACCAAAGCGAGTTACAGTACATAGGGTAGCAATAGCTACGAAACAACTTACAGTTGACCTTTTGAGAACAGTGATCAAACTTCCTCAGTAGCATGCTGCCCACTGCGAGGAGCTTCCGAGTTTTTTCTCTTTTTCCTGGTAATCACGATGATTATCAGTGATTTTGTAGCCCAGGTAAGAGAAGTTGCTTACATAAGTGAGCTCTACACCACTGAGATATGTCGCTTTGTCGGCCGGGAGGTTTGTTTTTTGTTTCCTAGGTTTCATGTATATCGTCACCAGTGAACAAACGGTGCTCGCTCCGCAGCTGCAATTCGGATCACTTTTACCATTTTTCATGTTACGCTACCTCAACTGGGTTGTGGCTGCCACCCAACGTCTATTTTCTATGCGAATCTGTGACCAAAATTTCTTAGTGTAGGATTTTCATAAGGCGAACGTGACTTCCTTTCAAGAGGTGGTATTTATTATTTAAAACTGATTATTTTTGTCTGTAGCGTTTTATTGAAGCGTATGCAGAATACAAATATACAGAATCTTTCGATTTGCACCTAATTACGTTGCCCACGGCAACCCTCTAAACTGCCTTTTTTCATGAAACTCATAAACAATTATGCAGCTGAAAATGAAGGTCGTTACTGCATGTGCCACTGTAATAGAAAAACATCACGTTGCAAGTCTAGCTACATTGTACTTTTGCCCTTTGTCCAACCGTGACCAGCTTCTTCAGTCTACTCATACTGCTGAAAGTTGTCTTGGCCTGATTTAGACACTCCCACCCTAGTCGTTAGAGTTCAGCCAGATCGAGCCTGAGGCTAAGATCAGTACCCAATCGGAAATTAATGGGCATATATCGGCTGCTTGTGAGAACATAATGACAGGTAACCAATAACATAGGATAAATTTTCGATTCGGTAGGGAGGTATATTGCAAGAATGGGCTAATTGGATTGCTATTACTGCGGTTGTAAAGTAGTTTCCATAGCAATGAGTTTCGTGCGGTGCGGACCCTATATTGGAACGAACGAACGAAGTAACCGTATCGGTTTGGTGAACTTTATCCGAATGCCGTCCATTCTTGTGCGATCACGGGGCAAACCGTGGCTTGCTGACTAGTGCCGGTTGAGTTATGAGGCAAAAGAAGCAGCTCTTCGGGATTTCTGGCTTGGAGGCGTTCGTTTGACCGAGCGTTGTAGCAGACGTATCTTTGCGTATAGCCGAAGCCAAGAGTGTGTACGAGACAGCCCAGCATTGTCAGATACAGCGCTCTAGGGAGTCTCTCTTGAGGATAATCCACACTGCTGCTAGAGCAAATTAAAAAGTTCAGTCTTTGGTGCTGAGACTTCTTTCCCGCCCCTCGTGGGCCCCTGTAGAATCTTTCTAAGGTGACACTTTTCCGCTTGATTTCTATAGCCAGTAGAGCTTGTATTTGCAGTCGTTACCGCTGGGATGTCACCTTAGGACTAGAATTACATCGTTGGCGTTCAGATCCAACACTGTGCGAGCGCTCTTGAAGGACCTTTATCCACATGGTGGAGTGCACACTGCCGGTATGTCCCTCTATTTCATAGGGAGCTTGCTGGCTTCTGGCTCCTAAGCTCAGAGCGATTTCCGAGTATTTAATTCGGTCTGGAAATTATCCTCGTTGTTGGCGTACTGGAAATATTACGGTCTTTCTTGAAGTGTGGTGAAAGTTAAACGTAAAACAAAAGATAAACAACGTTTAAGCGACTCATGCTTACCTTCAACTTTTGGAAGATGGCTCTTACATTAGAAGAGCGCGTATTTAATTCGAAAATGATCCTCTTTTTAATGCACTTTCACTTTTTGAAAACACATTTCGAACCGCACCGGACGGAGGCACAACGAAGAAGGAGGATCTTCGTCACACATGTCGCCTCGTCGTTTCCGGAGTTTTCAGTGTTGCCGTCAGGCAGGCATGAGAATTGGCCATTTGAAATAGTTACATTGAATTTTATAATTAACATTACTTTACTTCAAATAAGCTCTCAGATTCT
>LQNS02276481.1:26900476-26916976 GCA_001587735.2 Parhyale hawaiensis | reverse complement strand
GACCTGTCCTCCTGTCATGGAGAAGCCTCGGCTATGCGAGTCTAAGTGCTACCGACAGAGGTACTCTGCTACGCTTCACCACTGCAAAAGTGTTCATTGGAACATTCAATCTATTCTCAGTCCGCCAACAACGAGGAAAATTTCCTAACCGTATCAGGCGCCGGAAGATCACTGCAAGCTTGGGGGCAAGAACATCAGCAGGCTGCTTATAAAACAAAGGAAACATGCCCACCGGATCCACACCTCCTTATGGATCAAGGCCTTCAAGCAGCACCCTGATTGCACTAGATCTAAGCGCCAAAGAGGTCAAGCGAGGTTCAGGGTGGCATCCATGAGGCAATGCGATAACATCTCTACTCTGCTTCCCGTAGAAGTGAGCCGACAAAAGCTCCGCTCTTGCCAAGGGCTCAGTAATGATGCCCCCACCTGGACCAACAAGGGGCGGCAACGAAGGTTCAGCACCGAATAATGAACCCTTTAGCAGCTCGCTCCACCATCGATGTGGATGGTCAATACTCAGCAGAGACTCCCTGGAACGCTGCATCAGATGACGCTGTGCCTCCTCATACACACGCCTAGCCTCGGCCCTACGATCAACATAGATCTGCCACACCGTGCGGTCACACGAACGTCGCCATGCCCAATATGTGGTGAAAGTTAAACGTAAAACATAAGATAAACAACGTTTAGGCGACTCATGCTTACCTTCAAGTCTTGGAAGATGGCTCTTACATTAGAAAAGTGCGTATTAGGAAACCTCAGGCGCTGTGTCCTAATCTTGTTGGCCACAGTACCTTATGAGAAAAATAAATGATATTATTATTATTATTATTTAATTCGAAAATGATTCTCTTTTTAATGCACTTTCACTTTTTAAAAACACATTTCGAACCGCACCGGACGGAGGCACAACGAAGAAGGAGGATCTTCGCCACACATGTCGCCTCGTCGTTTCCGGAGTTTTCAGTGTTGCCGTCAGGCAGGCATGAGAATTGGCCATTTGAAATAGCTACATTGAATTTTATAATTAACATTACTTTACTTCAAATAAGCTCTCAGATTCTAACCTTTTTGCGACAGAAGATCCCGTCTCGCCAAATGGAGGCAGTTGCAGAATTCTGCTTTCAACTACATTTTGCAAATTAGTATTATGCTTACGAAAGTTTCGTTGGTTACCGATTAAGGGTCAATACGAGAAATTCAGTTTATTCATCGGGTGGACGCGCACCTGTCTGAAGTTTCGGGCAAGTTAACCCTCGGAAACTCAATTTGGGCGCCCAGTCGAACGTGTCCTAAGTGTAAATCTCACCATGTTCGCCGATAGTATTTGGAGTAAGCGACTGATATGGCGAAGCAGACCAAGCGACTACCGATGAAGTGAGTACGCCTTCAGACCAGAGATGGTGCGTAGGTTTGTAGTGTGCCTAGTGTCGAAGCCACATATGCATTCTTAGCCCCAAACTGGTTGCTAGGCAGAGCAACTCGCATGTCGTTTCAAAATATATTTAAAATCGGTGGCATAAATGACGACCAAGTCTTGCATCCTCGCATCAGGTTGTCGTTGTGACTTTGGTGTGGCCTCGGCATGCAGTGTTTGTGTGTGCGTGAATGCAGAAGTGCAGCTGATAGCAGTCTCTGGTTCTGCGCCCCATGGGTAAAGCACCCCAGTATCATCAGCAGCACCGGTGCTACGAGTGTTACGTAAGGTCAGTGCTTGTTCTCCACAGCTTGCAGATCTGCCGCGGTCAGTGGCTTGCGAGCTTACTTTATGGAAAATTCAATGTTCCACTGGCTCAGATGGGACCACAATCTTGATTTTGCTCCTCCCTGAAGAATGTCGCCCTTATTTGTTACCTAATATTAACAAATTGTTCATTGGTCAAGGTCTAGGTGGTACTAAGAAATTGACCGTGACTCCAGGAATATGTAATATATCGTGTTCTTTTGACAATGAATACCTTAATATTGTATGTATCAGAGTAAAACTGTGAGAAGCAGTGTCCACAAAAGAGCTAGAAGTTCATTATAGCGCTCTCAAGCGTGAGTTTGAGGCTCAAGGTAAAGGTATACTGTTTAACTTGACTGCCCACACAATAGTCCACATGCCGCTAAAATGTGTAAAATTTCAATAAAATTGTCTATGTCACCAGAATAAGCGTTTATCAAGGCATGCAATGTTTACGTGCGCATCTGCTTTCCACGACCAATCAACTATTAAAATGCACACGCAGCGCATGTGCGCACTGAGTAAACATAAAAGTTGATTGGTCATGGATAGCAGATGTGATCGACCTAAAGGAAGTTGATGGCGAGCATCGGACATGACGCACGTCACCCGACACGTGCAGAACAACCACTGCTATGACGTCATTGGAACAAGAAATATAGTATTACGGACTCCACATTTCGCACGGGGATAGCAAGCCGGAAAAGAAGAGGAAGAAGAAAAGAAAGCAGCAGCAGAACAAACATAGGATCAATCAGAAAGAAATAAAGCGGGCACGCAAGACAGACGTCATGGAAGCGCAGCCAACGGCCGAGGCAACCAACAGGGTCCCGCTGGGGCGCTGCTCCACACGTCTCAAGATGGGTGAACCTAACTAGTATCACTACACGAGAGAAGGGAACAGATATATAGGAAGGCAAATTGCTCAGAACCCTAACCAAGACAGGTCACCGATGTCTCCCCAGGATAACCTTCTGGACAAATCACATTATTTAATATTTCGCACATTTTCTTGCTCGATGCATTTTCAGAAAAAAGAGCACAATTATCACCATAAAATTTACGCTTATAAAAGCCCTACGGGATTTCAATATCACTGTGTCATTTGTCATTTCTGTAGTGCTCTGCAAGCTAGGAATGGAAAAATACACTTTAATAGAAGACAATTATTAAAACAATATATTCTCGGAAGCTAAATCAAACAGTACGCAACAATTTCTAAGCTAAAAGCTCGAAATTTAAGAACTAAGGAAAATTTATGTAATGACCATTTTATGAATGCAAATAACTTTAAATTTCGTGAGTCTACTAAGTTATAATCAATTCACCAGAAAAAAAAAGAATCCTTATTTCGGCAATGGTTCTAACTTTAATAAGAAATGAACTTTAAAACTGATAAAAAGAACCACACATAAATCAGCCCGCACCATCAACAGCTCTAAACTAAAGGTCTAACACGAACGGCAATAAAACACAAGAAGAACCAAAGTGGACGTCCGAACTTGAACAAACTTTCTTCGTGCAAGTGTTGCCACAACGAAGGTAAAAAAGTTACATTAATCACGACTGTCTTGACAGTCACTAACTTTTTGAGTTACGATGCTAAGAAAAAGAGGGAAAGAAATGAATATTCAAATGGTTGTATGAATTTTCAGCATAAGTTAATCATTTATTCCTCTTAAAATGTCTAACAATCCCTGTAATTTTACAAAACCCCCGATCATAACTTTTTGAGTTAGGTATCTATTTGATAGACAAACAGATAGATAAAAAACTCGACAAAACTACAGAACACTGAGAGCGCACACCTCTACTAAGCAAGGCATCTGTAATTATAAAATTCCCATTGGTTCTGAATTTTAATTCCATTTGAATTAACGACAAAATCTAATCATTTGTGACGTTTAACTGTAATAGCAGCTTTTGTAATTTTCTTAGAAATCTGTTCATTACCTTTTGAGTTAAACTACTAACAAATATTCTGATAAGCATTAGTCAATAAAAAAAAAACAAAAAAACAGATTATACGAGCTATACCAAAACTCAATTAATATTATCATGTTTTTCAATACTTCTTGTAATTCGTACTAATTTCATACAGATCCGTTTATAAGTTGAGTTACTTTGCTAACAAGCGTGAAATTCAACTCAGAGACAAACAAACGAAAGAACAAACTGGTCATTACAAAGATTTGCCTATTGTTGCTAAGAAAAAAAAAAAAAAGAGCAGACAAACAAAGAAACGGATAGATCAATCTTAATCAAAAGTTAATTATCTATTTCTCCTAACATGCCCAACCATCCTAGCAAATTTTATAAAAATCTACTTATAAATTTTTCAGTTATCTTGGTGACAGACATAACACACAAGTTCAACGAAAACATAACCTCCTTTGTTCAAGTAATTAGTCACCAGGTGATGTACCCGCATGAGTTATTGGCCATCACGATGTACAGCATCGAAAACAAGCCATTTAGTGTGTATCTAGTAGATGCAGATCAATATACATAGATATACATGTACACTAGAGCGCATATCTCCTCCAAGCAAGGGATAATTAACCTGAACATTGAATTTGGTTCTGGAACTATGAGGCCCTCTGTAACAGCACCAAAATATAGTCATATGTGCCTTCTAACTTGACAAGACCGACCGCTAAAATTGACTATGTAATTTCACACATTATTCCATCAGATTTTTAACTTATTTCATTCTTTAGAGCATAAGAATTAGAAAATGATCGTGAGGTTAAAACGAGTTTAATTTTTTATTTCTTCCAAAGATGTTGCTCGTGTGAAAGGGGAAATGAAAAGCCCCCAAGTATGTATAGATGGACGGAGGTTGCATCTAACAATCACGGCTATTTTATTGTGCAATAAAGATTTTTCATTGTGCAAGTCAATTAACATTCCTATCAAAAGTGGGACAAGACATTCCGGTACCCATAATAGTTTCCTATCATTGTTCTGAAAAAAGAAACTGTGGTTGAAAAGCAGCATATTAAATCAGATTTTTTACATAATCTCGTTATAAACTAGACCGCTGTGATCGAGAGCGCATATCTCCGCCAAGCAAGGCAACGTTAACGGAACATTTAAACTGGTTTTCAAATTATTTTTCCCTTGTATCAACACCATTTCACAGAGGAAGAAAGAACTGACTTACAGTATGTCGATAAAGACGTGGAACCCATGCACGAGGGTGTTCCCGCGCTCATGGGAAAAGCATCTCGGCAACGACGACAGAGAACAGGAAACTGTTATCAATAGGAGTCTGAAAAAATTAAAATTGATTCTGAAACCAGGATTTCCTTTGTATTAACATCAATATCGAATCGTTTTTGCTTTTGGATAGTATTGAAATTTTTGCACTTTTCGTGAAGATCCGCTCATAACTTTTTCACCTATGCTGCTGACAAACATGATAAACATAAGTCAAACATACAAACGGACCAACCGATAATCACAAAAATTTAATCAATTATGTCTTTTCACAGTACTAACACCTCCTATTTATTTCATAAATATTCATGAATAACTTTTTGTGTTTGGGTGCTAACAAGCATAAACTCAAACACAGCAACAAACGATAAACGAACAGATCATCCCCAAAATTTGGTCATTTACTCTTCGCAATATGTCGAATAACTCATGTGAATTTCGTGAAAATCCATCCATAACTTTTTCAGTTATGGCCTTGAGAAAAAATAGACAGAGAACAAGCAAACCAATGAACGGACTTTCACCAAAAGTTAATCACCTGTTACTGGTAACTTGCCTAACAATCCCTGTAAATTTTGTATAGTTTCGTACATAAATTTTTGAGGAATCTTGGTTGATAGACAAATAGACAACAATGCGAAAACAGACAGACAAACACGACAAAAATATAACCTCCTAGGCGTAGGTAATAAAATATATTACTCCAGTACTTCATTCCTTGTATCCTTCATTATTACCTCCGCCAAGAGGTTATGTTTTCGTCGGGTTTGTCCGTCTGTGTCTGTCTTTCACTAAGATACCTCAGAAATTTATGTACGAAACAATAAAAAATTTACAGGGATTGTTAGGCAAGTTACCAGTAACAGGTGATTAACTTTTGGTGAAAGTCCGTTCATTGGTTTGTTTGTTCTCTATTTTTTTCTCAAGGCCATAACTGAAAAAGTTATGGATGGATTTTCACGAAATTTACAGGAATTGTTATGAATGTTAGGAGAAACAGATGATTAACTTTTGGTGAAGATCCGTCCATCCGTTTGTTTGTTTGTTTGTGTGCCTCTTTTTGCCTCCGCCAAGGAGTTTATGTTATCGTCGTGTTTGTCGGTCTGTCTGCCTTGTGTTTGTCTCTCTGTCTGTTTGTTTTTCTGTCTGTCACCAAGATGACTCAAAAAGTTCTGAATCGATCTGAACGAAATTTACAGGGATTGTTAGGTATGTTAGGAGGAACAGATGATCAATTTTTGGTAAAGATATGTCCATCCGTTTGTTTGTTTGTCTGCCTCTTTTTTCTCAATGCCATAACTAAAGAAGTTATAGAAGGATTTTTATGAAATAAACACAAACTGTTAGGTATATAACAAAAAGTTAATGACCAAATTTTGGTAATGATTCGTTTGTTCGTTCGTTTGTCACTGTTTTAAATTTTGTGCTTGTTAGCTCAATAACTAAAAAAAAAAATGAATGAATCTTTTTGAAATTTCTAGTGGTTGTTAGTAATGTTGAAAGACATAAATGACTAAATTTTGGTGCAGATCGGTTTGTTCGTTTGTATGTTTGACTCATGATTGTCATAACGTTTGTTAGCAGTATAACTCAAAAAAGTTATGAACAGATCGTCACGAAAATTGCACAAGCTGTTATTACTATCAGAAGACACAAATGATTAGATTTTGGAGTTTATACAAAGAAAATTATGGTTTCAGAGCCAATTTGAATTTTTTGCTGTCGTTGCCTCGCTTGGCGGAGGTATGCGCTCTCATAGTGCTATAGTTCTTAAAGCCATTACTCAAAAAGTTAAAGACAGATTTTTATGAAATTTATGCAAGTTGTTGAGTATATTACGAAGAGTAAATGACCAAATTTTTGTGATGATTTGCTCGTTCGTTCGTTTGCTTGTCACTGTTTTTGATTTTGTGCTTGTTAGCCCAATAACTAAAAAAATAATGAATGCATCTTTATGAAATTTATAGGGAATATTAGTAATGTTGAAAGACATAAATGATTAAATTTTGGTGCTGATCGGTTCATTCGTTTGTTTGCTTGACTCATGTTTGTCATAACGTTTGTCAGTAGCATAACTCAAAAAGTTATGAACGGATCTTCAAGAAAACTGCAGAAGCTGTTATTATTATCAAAAGGCACAAATGATTAGATTTTCAGCTGATACAAAGAAAATTATGGTTTCAGAACCAATTTGAATTTTTTGCTACCGTTGGCTCACTTGTCAGAGGTATGCGCTCTCAGAGTGCTTTAGTATGTGTCATGTCTTCTTTCAGAATATGAAAATACTTCTAAGGGCTTATAAAGCAATCAAGCTATCTTGATTCGTATGAAAATTCCATCTATAGGAACGTCTCTCGCAGTGACAGCGGCCATAAGAGAAATCGTCATTCCTTCTAACTTTGTTTTCCATATTTATATTAATGTGCAACGAAAATCACGTTTATGGCTAAGCACAAAGCTTAGTCTCATGTTCATTTTACAGGTGGTAAAATTCGATAATGATCGCATCCGTTAATCTCGAGCTATTTACTGAGAAATTTATTGAAGAAAACAATGAGCGAAAAATTCGCTGAAGCTCCCTCTTAAGGCAGATTTCGGTCCCGCAATTGGCCCTGACTGGACGGTGCCGCACAAGCATTTTTATGTGTTCTATCATTACTTTTTCATGCTTTGTGTAGGCTGCTTGACTTAATTCTTTCACATTCAGTAATGACTGGCAATCCAGTACATTCTTCTTCAACTTCTATACGCAACAGATTGAAAAAAATGTTTGGGTTTGAAGTGTAATTACGTAGAGCAACCCGTATGGCATCGTTAGATATTTGAAGTAAAGTGAAATTATTTCCCACGATTTAGTAAAATAAACAGTCTCATATTATAGAAAAGAATCTTCTAAATTCGTGATATGCTTAGATTGTAATGAAATGCCAAGTAATGGATGTGTTAATTAAGATTATTTGGTATACGCGCTTGGCGACAACCGAAAAAGTAGTACAAGGAGTTGAGCAACGTTAATAGTTTTTTGCAGGGAGTCTGGTGGGTTGACCTAGATGTGAAAAATGCCAAAAAACTATAACTAACTGACCATTAAAAATGACGGGTGATGAATTTTGTTTCTCCACCAAATAAGAGGCAGAAGGACTAAGTGATAACAATAAGAAAAATAATTATTTTTAGGAAGTCAGGTGGGTTGACTGAGATGTGATTTAAATTAATTAGATAACCATGACGTGATAGAACCTAGTAGACCATTAAATGATATAATGTTGGTAATCATGGAGTGATGTAGCGTAGGCATCCTTGAAGCGATTTAACGTAGGCACCTTTGAAGTGATATAACGCGAGCACCCATGTAGTGATATAACGTGAGCATCCATGGAGTGGTGTAACTAAAAAGTTATACTTAGAAAACAGCGATAAGATTTAACGTAGGCAACCATGAATTGGTCTAATATACATAGGCATTTATGTGAAATTATATCGACAGTCATGATGTGCAGCTTTAGATGGTTCCAGTAATGAAGGGTTGTATCAGCCCTGAATTGTTACCTATGTTTTAATATCACTTACCAGCTGTTTTGGTATCTTTATCTTATAGTTCAATATGTATTTGTTTTGTAGTTCATTACCACCAATATGGTATTACTGTGGCTTGATTAATTTTTTAAACATTACGGTTTTTTAACCTCCGTTTTGTTGTGGCTATTGGGATGAGGTCTACCGAGAGCTCTACATACATTAATTTCTGAAGTTATTGCTTCAAATCTGTCATTAAAAAAAAAACTCAATCGAATGTGATGTTAAAGTGCACTACGTGTAGTATCTATGAGCCATTTTTTTTGTACAATATTTTGATATTCCTAGAAATTATGATGAATTTTTAATTATTCTTGGTGTCCGAAGGTATGGTATATATCGCCTACTGAAGATATATGATAGTAAATTTGAATTTCTTGTCATGCTACGCATTCCTTATGATACGACGCAGAAATCAATCTGATTACTACAACTCATTTCATTAACACTTACGTAAATCGGCCTCCAGGCCCAATTGCGAGAGGCCCGATTTCAGTGGCCAGTCAATGTATGGTGTGGTCTATGATACAAACGGCTACCACCCTATCACCAGAAACCACGTCCAAAAACTCACTCCTCTTCCTGTCAACAACTACACATTGACGTCTGTCAGATAAAGACTGACTAATTACCGCGAAAACTGAACCACCAATACTCATTAATCTCAGCTTATGGAGCAGCCCAAGGTGATTCACGCGATCAAACGCAGCACTTAAGTCAAGCTGTACCAACCTTGCCTCATGACCCCCATCAAGAGCCAGCTGCAACACATGAGAAATATGAAACAGAGCATCACAAGTTCCTAAGCTCTTACAAAAACCATACTGTGTTGCATGGGAGAAGGATACCATGCTTCTCAAGAAAACAACCCAACCTCGACGTAACCAACCTTTCATATACTTTCGACAAAACAGGTGTGATCGAGATGGGTCTATAGTCGGAGGTTCGGAATGAAACAGAGCCCTTCAGAACAGGCATCACAGGGGCAACACACCAGCACTCCGGAAAAGAGCCCAGCTGCAATATTCGACGCAATACGGAAGCAAACGGTGCTGTGAGCACACCAGCCACCATCCGAAGAAAGAAAGGAAACATACCCGATGGATCAGTGCCCCCATAGGGGTCCAGGTCAAGAAGAAGGCGGTGCACTTCAGAAGATCTGAAAGCAAAACAGGAGAACCTCGGCTCGGGATCACGCGCTAAAGGAATGCGCACCCGGTCCCGGCTCTGCTTCCCATCAAAGTAGCGCAACAAAAGTTCCGCCTTGGCAGCGGGGTCCGCAACAAGATCACCACCAGCACCAATTAGTGGGGGGACAGAAGAGCTCACACCAAGCATAGCGCTCTTCAAGGTGGACCACCAATTATGCGCGCTAACAGACAAAGATAACAACTCGCTGGACAAAAAATTATGCTCCCTCTCAGCTTCCTCATTAGTAGCACCAGCCCAATGCTGCTGTTCCATGTAGACCCCGAACATTAGTACATAAGATGCGGCAGGAGCGCGACTCAAAACCAAGAGGACCGGGGCTCTCCTCCACGTCCGGATATCCAACTATCAGGCACGCAAGGAACAGTAAACATACACCATAAACAGAGGAAATAAAAAAAAAAAATACAAAGCAAATCGACAGTCATGATAGCTACGAAAGTGGCCAGCTATTTACGCGGTCCAGACCGTGCCATCTCCAGTACGGGCTTTGACCGAAAAGAGGAAGAAGAGAAAGGAAAAGAGCATCAGGTGGTACTAACTGACGGAAGAGAGAGAGGAGCAGACTGCGGAAGACTGAGTACCCAGCTATGGCACCAGCCTGTTTATCTCCTCTCAAGATCACCTTCTCAGCAAGAACTGCGGTTAGCTGCAACATCTCCTGCCGAGAAGGCACTCGGGACCCTTGGGTTTGTGATGCCCGAATATATTGTGGCAGGCAAAGGCCCCGCCAGAATACACCCCTGAGGGTATACCAAATAACTTTAGTTTACAACTCCATAAGATGTTTACTTGGCATTTTATTACAAATTGAGCATGCCGCGAATTATAGAAGCTTTTTGTCTTCAACATGAAACTGTGTATTTTGCTAAATACTAGGAAATAAATTTAAATAATTCTACTCTACTGCAAATATTAAAGGATGTCATAAACAGCTGCTCTCCGTAATTACACTTAAAGTCTTAATATTTTCATGAATTTGTGTTAGAAGTACGCACAGGCTTGCCAATCATTATTGAATGTAAAAGAATTGAGTCAAACAGCATAAACATAGTATGAAAGAGTAATGGAACAACATATAAATATGCGTCTGCGGGAGAACATATTAAAATACGTCAGGCCCAATTGCGGAACCGAAATCTGCCTCTGAGGTCAGTGTCTGGTCAATGGATGGTGTGGTCTATGGCCGGCATAAATACTACTACAGGCATGGCGGGCACCAATAATATTCTTGGCTCGCCTTCTTTGCTTTCGCTACAAAAGCAGGCGTAATTATAATAATGAGCTCCCGCATGTTGTTCATTGCTTCGAATTTCATCATGGTGTAGGGTGTCGATGTGTGCCAATTGGCGACAGCGACTAAGCTAGCTCCATTAATTTTAACTAATTCATTTGCTTTAACTTGTTCGAAAGCTTCACCAATGAGCGTTGGCTTCGCTACTTCAGGTCCATTTTTAGGTGTTTATCAAAAACTGATCCATTCACCATTCAGTAGGAGAGGGATTAAGTCTGAGGCCTTCTTAATGGTATTCGGCTTAGGACAGGAAAAATTCGATTTAAAGAAGAGAAACCAATGCTCTTTACCGAAGTTTCGACAAGGTAGATTGTATGATGGAAGCGTGTCAGTCGATGACATTAATTTCTTGATGTCAATGCAGTCACCGTCGGGGGGCTGAAGAGGCTGGGAAGATGGTCTCATCGGCTATGTTGGGGTAAAGTAATTGCATTTCACTGCTAATATGGGATGACCACAAACTGTTTTTGCATGTTTTACCAAGGAACATTATTTAGCACGAAGTAAAATGATAGGCTGATGTTATACTAGTATGACTGGGAAGATAATTATAATTCCTATAAGCTACTTGAGCGCGTCCTTTGTTCTCCTTGAAGATACGCAGTATCAGATAAAGTCGCCTATCTATTTCTCTTGATGCTACTATGGTAATACGCTCATTTGAAGAGACATCTTTTATGCATATTTGACTCGTTGACCAGGTGACTAGATAAATATCTCTATTACTTGCAATTTTCTCTCAATAAAACCACAAAAGGCATTGTGAACCTTTTCTATGACGCCGCATCAATTTTAACGTGTCATGCCGGATTATACAGCAGTATAACTTTATGCTGCTTCTGTTAATTTTTAACTTGGAAGTAACATTGTTATTGCTAAATTCCGGCCAAGAATGGTATGATATTATCATGGATTGAGACTCCCATGCAATTACAAAAGCTCTAACACACCGAGCTATTAGTTTACTAAATATGTTTGATCAGTACCAGCTGTTCTACCCAGCCAACAAGTTTCTCAGTGAGAGTATTTCAATTTTCGCAGCTGACGGTCCGTGCGCCACACTGCATAAATCAAATTCACTGCGACTTGAGAGCATGGATTCATGCGTCTAAAGCAAAATTTTCAAGTGAAACTTTTGGAATAAATACTTGGAGAACATCAATGTTTATCTAAAAGCATTTGCACTCGTTCTTTTTATTTTTTGTACTATGGTTTGGTAGCTGTTCTCGTTGTTACGTTTACGGTTGGTCCTAACATCCTTCAGATACGTGCAAAATAAAGGAAGATTTCATGTAACAAAAAAACGTTTGTACATGCGCTCGGAACTCTAACAGTATTTTTTTTTCTAAAGGTAAATGAAAATCTGGGAGCTAAATACACTTAAAGCAGGTTTGTGCGTCCCCACCCAGATCTCTGAATGTCAGTCGGCTTCGGATGCTGTGAAATCAATCTCTGAATGCAGGTGACAATGTGAAGCAGGGATTCATCTCTCTAGAGATACGCGGTCTCCTCTTTGATGAAAAGCTAACGTGTAATACTCATATTACGTATCTGGTCTAACGGTCTTTGAAGAGAGTCAAGTTCCTGCTCTAGATCAATGCTGTGTTTTGCAACAAAATATTTACTATATTAGCTTCTGTGCTTCCTTGTTTCGTTGTTGGAGTATTATTCCTTATTCTTTGGGTTTCAGCTGTTACTAGTTATATGTTTTTACTGGACCGACTGAGCGGCGATCTGTACCCATAATAATTTATGAAACCATCCCATAGCCGGAGGAATTACTCGCACATGTATGATTTACAAGGCGTTGAATATTGATGGGTGTAGGCTACATGCCTGGGTCCCGGACCCAGAGTCTTTCGGAGAACTAGTATATATGTTGTGGGCGTTTGGTGGATTTGCGCGATCGATCGATCGCGCTGCGCGTTTGGTGGATCGTTCAAATTTTAAAATGGAAAACAACAAAAAAAAAAAAAAAAACAGTCCTTGCCTCCCCTAACTTACCCGACATTAAACCCGAATATAGTCCAACATACCCGAAATTACGGCCTAATACCTATAACATCCACCAAACGCGCAGCGCGATCGATCGATCGCGCAAATCCACCAAACACGTCAAGGCTGAGGGTCATTCCATTTGATTGGAGACTGTTTGATGACAACGCAGAAACTCGCGCTGTGTTGACACATTCAATTGTATTACATGGAAGTCATTGCCAGTATCCGAGATTGCTTGTTCGGATTTAATAGCGTTAACGTCAGCAGTCAATGGCATTATGAGTGACTCACTTGTGAAGCAGCGTGTCGAGACTCCTGATAATATTTTATGCTTCGTTATCTCCACCAGTGAGATTATGTTTTGGTCCGTCTCTTTGTTTGTCCGTCACAAGATAGCTGAAAAAGTAATGTGAATGGAATTTCATGAAATTTATAGGGATTGTCATGGATATTAGGAGGTACAGATAAATAGTTTCTGGTAAAGATCAGTTCAACGTTTGAATGTTTGTCTGTTTTTTCTTCGGAACATTATTAACAATAAGAAAATTAGACGAGATCTTCATGGAATTTACAGATAATGTTAGGAATGTTACAAGAAACAAATCGTCAGGTTTTGCGACGATCTGTCTCTCTGTTGGTGTGTGAAACTGTGAAGAGTGAAAAACAACGCAGTGCAACATACTGCCGTCACGCTTGTGACTGTGCTTTTGCTCATGCAATACAGTACTGCAGACGCAGCAGCTACGTTGCACAAAACGAACCTCATGCACTGCACTACCGTCACTGATAATCAAAGATAGTGTCGTACCGCTGGTACTACACAAAAATGACTACCCACCTATCGCTGTTTTTACCTACCGTTTTCACGATCTCCACAACTTCCCTTCAAGCGAACTCGACCTCACCACGGCGTATATGCCCGTAGCGCCTCCAGAAAACGCCGCTGCAGTTCAAAGCTACCACTAATCACGCAATGGGACTCACGGATACGAGGAGACATCCACTCGCTACCACTGGACAACCCAAAAATTATCATACGTTTGGATCCGAAAACTATAGACTGGGAGTTTCTATTACTTTTTTGCAACCCCATAACGCGAAAAGTTACCAACGGAATCTTATGAAATTGTAAGATCTTTTGGGATGGTTGAGAGGAACAAACGACCCAATTAAGGTAGTGATTGAATCCCCAGTTTGAGTGTGTTCCCAGGTTTTCTTCTTGCTCTCACAACGTAACTCAAAAAGTTATGGACGGTTCTTCGGTAATGTTGAGCAACCGCGAGAAATGATACGAGAAACGAATAGCCCAATTTTGGTGGTGATCAACAAGAAAAAGAAATCCTGATTACAGGACCGATTTGAAATTTTCGTTAATATTGCATTGCTTGGTGGAGGTATGGGCTCTCATAATTTTTTTTTAGTGCCAGGAGTCCAGCCGATACACTTTTGACCCGTCTGAAAATAAACACTGGTACGTGATATTGCAAATCAATATGGATTAGTTGCTGGGCAATGATTGGTCAAATGTCATTTTTAGGCATAAATGCAAGCTTAAATTGGTCAAATTGAATGGTAAACAATTCTTTAACAATTGTAAAAGCGAAGAACTTAATCTTAGGTGCGTTGTAACTTCACTAAAGATTTGAGGTTCTGCTATGTTCTATTGAATTCGTCCAATGTCCTTTTTAATCATGAAAGCAAGCTTAAGTTTGTCAATTTAGATGGTAAACAACTCTTAAAAAAATGTAAAGGTGAAGAACCTAATCTTGGTTGAGTTGTAAAAAAGTAAAGGTTCGAGATTCTATCTGTTGAGTTCCATTGAATTTTCTCTCCATCTTGAGTTGGACCTCGGATGAAGCTATAGTTATAGGGTTAAGCAATCACAGAGGTGTAGACAAATATTGTGTTACGCGATCGATATCATTTTGATATTCTAAGAATCGTTGCTTCCTAAATGTGCAAAGCAATATACCATGGCACTGGGCTAGTGCCCACTTCACACGGGCCAAATGTTGGCAGCTTATTCGATGCCTACGTCAAATATTGGTGAGTGGCACTCAATTAGCAGGCAAAATATGGTGCTCGACGAGCGAGCGAGAGAGTGTCATGCAGTGAGTGCCATGCAGCCCAAGCTGCCCAACGCAGCCTCGCTGCTGCCTCAGTTGGCGTAGAGAGTTCGTTGTGGTAGGATGTTGTCCACTCACAATGTCCACTGGAGATCAGGAGCTTCTCATTCCAGTCCGTTTCAGGAAGTCACGAGTCCATATTCTCTTTCGCCGCTTTCGTTTGATAACAGCAGCAGAGACGAGAGCGACGGCACACACAACCTCCTCTTCGTGAGGCATTACAAAAACTGGGAGACAGTGCTCCCATTGAGGTTCTTAGTTTTATCCCAAGATACTGCTCCAAAATTTCCCAAGATTGAAGAAAAATCGCAATGTATAATATAATTGAAAAAATAACAAGAAATATAATACTTACGTTTTTTTAATCATGATGTTCCTTTTCATCAATGTCTACAAATAAAGTAACAGTGTTGTTGACCTCTTTTGCTAACTGCATCCAGCAGCGCATCAACTACGTCTTCTGTTGAGGGCGCACCCTCAACTACCTCACACTCCACTCAGAGAGGCTATCAGCTGAGGCCATCCTTGGAGCCCCATGACCTGCGAGCTCTCTCCCACCGTCTATGTGGAGGAGGCCACGTTCTACAAGTTCATCGCCACGACATTTAGCTTTGCTTTGTGCTATCTAACAAAAATTTGCCATTTATAGCATCGGTAACCGTAAACTTATTAAACTTATGGCGATCTTGGGCACTACAACCGTTGGAAAGCTATCCTACAAAGTGCAGCTTTCTCAAGGATCCAGCCTCACTGAATCCCAGTCACTTCAAGTAAAAGTTGTTATTTCCGTGCGACCAGCTGCCTAAGTCCAAAGGCTGGGAGCACACACGACGATTTATGGTCGCGCGGTTTTTTGGACGCTGACGCGATAAAATATGGTAGGTGTGCACACTGAGCGGTTTTCTCGCCGCGCGATATTTTTTTAACGCCGAAGTATAGGGGAATAAGCCAGTTGCAGATCATTATTCTAGTTTATGATTGATGATTAGTTGCACTGAAATTGAGTGCAGTAACATTAATTCAACTTACCAAAGGCATTCTTCTTGTAGTCTTGTAGCTCATTGAAATCACTCTTCAGTTGCAGATAACCTTCACTCCGCGCATTCTTGGTTGTATTTCTATCTTTGAAAGACGCCAAAATTTTGTCCCAAAGAACAGGCCTTTCACGTACTAGGTGAATTAATAATTCATTATCAATAGCATACTCCTCAGCAATGGTATGCAAGAGCGTCACACACACGCCCAAGACAGCTGTCGGCGGTAAACCGGACGCCGTGTGTGAACAGATGTATGTACTTTCCTATGTCACTGTGCCGGGTCCAGCGGCAGAAAAATCGCTGTTAGCAGTG
>LQNS02276481.1:26880208-26900454 GCA_001587735.2 Parhyale hawaiensis | reverse complement strand
AAAAAAAAAAAAAAAAAAAAAAAAAAAAAAAACGTGCGGCAGTTTTGCCGCCATGTGTGTGTACAAGAATAGAAACATACACGCCACTGCTGTTTGGGCGTCCAAAAAATCGCGCGTCCATAAATCGCCGTGTGTGCTCCCAGCCAAAGGGTCAGGTGAACGGTATCCGCGCACACTGCCCAACTCTTTTTATAAAAAGCATGCAGCGCACCGCGAACGTGCCATTCCTCTGCACCTTCAGGCTGAAATAGGAGGCCAAGCGGTCCCGAATTCTGTGAACCAATACTGTAGTGCCACTTGTCCTTTTGTTCTTGTTAAAAATTAATACCCGCCACTCTGGCTGGGTTAGTCCAAAGCCAAAGTCGCCAAACGAACTCACAACTCAAAAAATTACGCACGAAAACTGCTTGTACTAATATATTTACTCGCTTCTTAAAACTATAAAACCCCTTCGTTTTTGCCTTCTACCACAGTTAAGCAGTCTAAAAACCCGATTAGTTGGCACTAATCAGAAACCAACCTCTTCTTTATCAGTGTCAGAATAAAGCACCACAGCTGCCAAAATTTGGGTTACTGAAAATTTTTGCTATTACAAACGCCATTTAGAGATAACTTTTCCTGAAATGCAATTTCATCTTGAATAACGTAAGCAATTTTAGGTTGTTCCCCTGCTACAGACCTACAGTGGGCGATCTCACTGTCAAGGGAAGCAATTTTACGCATGGCGCCAAAGTGGTCCACATGGGAGAAAGGTATATTATGTTCGGCGAAGAATCCAGCTATGTATAATCAATTCATTCTTTGCTACTTGTTCTGAGTGCCCAGTTTGCTTTTTATCAAGAAACTAAGTGCTGTTCACAAATGATTGTGTACTTTGAAAGTTTGCTTTATGCTTTACCGATTCTGTGAGCTTCAGTGGTGCCGACTCACTTGCATTCGTTAATGTGAATTAGCAGCGCTTACAATAACAGGCACCTTTATTTTGTTTGTCCTGGTCAAGCTAGTCTTTAAAGTTACGATGTTAGCCACTCCGCGTTATATGTTTGGTCGTACCATTCAGCTTTCGTTTTCAAAGGCGATTCCATTTTAAAGGGCAAAGGAAAAAGGAATCCATTCATTGCTAATCACGCTTACCACACCGCATAGTGGCCCTCACTCGAGCAACTGGTGCGCAAACTTACGTCAAGGGCAGCGCAACGAAACGAGACCTGTCTGATGAACGAAGCTGAGCTGCTCATTGGTTTTTCGCCCGAATTATTATTCCAAGTGCTTATTACGTACTTATCAACAAACGTTATAACGAGAATTTGTGTGATTTTATATTAACAGCATTCTTCAGTTTTCGTGATGAAATGCGTTGATTTTTCGCCCCGTTCAAATAATGCTGGGGCTGCGCATAGAACAACCACCCACAGTCGCATGAGCGGTGAACCAAACGTCAGCTGCGTTGCCAGATGTAATGTGGTGGTGTTCTACTATCAGTGCTGTGCGAGTGCGCCTCAAGCTATACATACGCTATAAGCCTTAATTTCTTGTTGTTAAGAAGCGTCAGAGTAGGCCGTAGAGGTCTTTAATGCTCAAGCAAAGGAAAAATGCACGTATATTTTTCCACGGTGTAAAAATCCAAAGATTTTGACAAGTTTGGAAGAAAATTCTCAAGATCTTAAGCTCAACGTCGAAATACTAAGATCTTGGACAAAATCCCAAGCAGTGGGAGCCCTGGTGGGAGTGTGCTGGCGCTAGATGCATGCCAACACTTGCGGCCCGTGTGAAGGCAACCCTGCTTCATTCACTGCTTTTATGCAATTTTCTCCTTGCCTGACAACAAAAAGCTGCAATCTGTTGGCTCGTGCGAAGCCCGCTTGAGACAGTACTTGACATTAATGTGACCTTATTTTATCGGTGGAGTTTTGTGATTGGATTTGGGCTATATATTAACCACGTTTTAGTCTAGTCTGTCACGTTCCTTTCCAGTCGGACGGTTATCTCCGGGGAGACAACTTCTTTGAGGAAGAACACTATAAAGCACTACAGTACACAGCGTCGCCGCCCAAATTTGGTACCTTGTGTGCGTAAATGTGCCGATGTTATCACTATCAAAGGCCTGCACACTTCAAATTAAACAGTTACGATGAAGCTTATGGAGACTTCTCTATTTGTTCAATTTTTCTTGCATTTCTAGTAAGCTGTTCTTTCATTTCGTCTATTGGTAAAGGCTAAATTAATCTAAAATATATATGCTTTTAACTCTTTTATTTGAAAATTCGCTTATGCGAATGTATTTAAATGGTTTCCCTCCGTCCTCTCCTGTTTCAGTAAGTAATTGACATCAGCATAGACAGGAAGTTTTTTATTAACGCCGTTTCACGGCAACGATAAGTTTCAGCTCATTTTATCACACGACGATGAATTACATTATTACTCCTACGAGATCACGGCGTAAACGCTTAAATTATGAGTTTCAGAAGAGCTTTTTTACGCAGTAATTAATTACAGTAAGGATTTCTCTTTGACATGATTGCGATCCCCATATTGAACAGAAATTCGGAAAAAATATTGCATGAGTTTAGAGCGGCGCGAGCAAGGAGATTCTGCTGAACACTTACTTGTAGGAGATCTCATTATAAGCATCACAGTGCAAAAAATTACAATGAGATGCATTTGTCCGGAATTACGTAATGTATACGGCTTACCACACGTGCCCTTGTACACCCTCACATATGATTTTTCCTCTTCAGAAACCATGTCTTTACCACAAGCGTTGGCTGGCGGCCTCACCGCCACTGAGCTGGCGCCTGAAGAACTGGAACAGGTAGCACGCAGCATGGGGAGCGGTACAGGTGTGGTGCGCGTACAGCCGACAGGTACTTTCCTGGGCCAGGAGTACCTACACGTACATGATCAGGTGTACAACTTTAAGGTAGGCAACGGAATGCTCAAGCTTTCTTCCTTGTAGATCAGATTGTTAATTTCCATGATATTTACGACAGGAAACTTCGATTAACGTGGTGACGTTAATCTAATTTAATCGAACATGGGAATGGATATAAAATAGGGTGAGCAACACTTCTTAGTGTTAGGGAAGACAATAATTATTGTATATGACCAACTTACTTAACATGACTGAATTGTCTAGAGAAGATCTCTCATAAAGTAGATCTTTATTACATGAACAATCACTCTGTACATTAGAAATAACAAATAGAAGCTTTAATGTCGTTACAGCATGAATTTTTCTGTATGAATTTTTCTGAAAATTGTTTACAGTGGTCCCGAACTGATAAAGTTGACACTTGCATAACTATGAAATGAAATTCAATTACTCCTCATTTAATTTCCAGTAATACATGTAATGCGAAGTTAGGTTTCGATTGGGCTCACCAAAAAGTTCGTTCGTTTTGAGCACCAACTTTCCGGTCTACTAATTATTGCTCCTGTATTTTTTTAAATTGGATACTGTATTCGACTACATTTGCATCAGTGGGAAAAAGCCCCAAAGTGATGTTCTAACATCTTGTCTTGCACCTGAGCCCTCGAAATGAAAAGGATAAGGTGGAGCATTGTCACCATCCTATATCTTTTACTACAGAAAAGAAGAAGAAGAAAAAAAAAAAAAAGAAAGCGGAGGAAACCGGCAGAAATATACGCAATGAAGAGAATATTTAGTTAGAAAAACTCTACCAACGTTTCATTTATCTAATGTTTAGCTTTATCAAAATATCGGTTTCTAATTTCTTCGACATTTTTCTACGAAGGCACATATTCATCATGCGAGGTAATAGCATCAAGTTTTTACGCTGCTTAAGGTCTCGCATCAAAAGTGCGGCAACGTTAATCAAATTTTACTTTATTTGGGACTACTTTATAAGAACAATTACATTACTGTATTTTGAAGCTAATACACTCGTTCCTTCAGTAACTAAAAGATAAAATAATGATTAGTAACAGCTGAGGCATTATTTTAACATGAATTAAAATAAATGCTTTAATAATATGCAAAAAGACGTTACGACAGTGAACACTATTTTGATTCTACCCGAATTATCCGTCTTATAGTTCATATATTGAGTCTATTAATGGAATAAACCTGAAGCTCAGTATCACATAATAGAAATATGACGAGAAAAAGTTTATTCGGTCAATCAACTTCGTTAGGTTCGTACATGGACATGGTAGGTGCACGTTTGAAACTTCGACAAAAATTTTCTATTGGACCATGAAGTTCGCTTATGACGTACGCTGACAATCAGCGCTGCCTCGGCATATTATTATTTTTTTTATTTTCCCATTTGATTTTTTAGCACGGAATACTTGGACTGATCAGGTAACCTATTCGCAGAAATTAGTCAAAGACCAATCTTTGGTCATTCCAACAACGAAAGTTATGTGGACACCTGGCAGTAGGATGGAATAACTTCATTCGATAAATTACATGAAAGAAAGTGATGAAGTATGCCCCTGGGGCCTGTGTTTTAATGTAAATTTTCCTACCATTTTAGTTCCGGAGTGATGACGTGGTGGTGATGACGTACCCACGGAGCGGCACCACCTGGACGCAGGAAATAATCTGGACCATGATACACAACCCGAACCTGGACCACGTTGACCCTGAAGAGCCGTTGATCTCCAGGAGCCCTCATGTTGAGTGCGTTCAGGTGACTGTCAACGGGTCCGTTGAAACCCGCTGCAGACGATAGTCTTCTGTGCTATGAATGGCAGGGAAGAATCTTATCTTGTCTCTGGATTCCGAGACTCAACAAAGCACACGGCGGAAGAGAATGAGTGCTTTTAGGTTGACTTTACGCAACGTTTCTACAAAAATAATTTTAACAATTAATAACTAAAGTGCATCATGAGCAATATCACTCACTACTTGGGGAAAACTAAGATTGTATTGGGAGTCACTCCTGTATCGGTACAATAAAACGCCCCGTGAAAAAACCCGTTAGAAAAAAAAACCTATCTCTGGAAGTACGGTATGTTTAATAGCATAACTCAATTATTTTGAAGTGCATTTTACTAAAGTATACTAAACTAGAGCACCTCAGCCAAGCAAGGCAACACTAACAGAAAATTCAAATTGTTTCTGAAACCATGATTTTCTTTGTATCAACACAAAAATCTAATCATGTGTACCTTTTCATAGTATTAACAGTTTTTGTTTTTATGGAAGATCCGATCATATCTTTTTGAGTTATGCTGCCAACAAACATTGGGGGTAATCTTTGTACAATTCAGTCTATTTTACTTTAATATAGCAAGATTCAAAATAAATAAGTTCAGGCAATACATTTAAAGGACAGGAGTTTTTTTTTTTTTACATTGGGCTGTTTTCCGAGTGGCTTTTTCAAGCGGGATTCCTCTCCCCCCCCCCGGGCTTTTTTCCTATACCCTTTAAAAAAATGGTACGCATACTGCAGTGAAATTGTTTGACTCTCTAGCAGAGTACAAAATGCTGTCACGGAAGTAAATTTCGAACACATTTTTGGGTAATTCCACGTTATACTGATCTATGTCACGATGTATAGCTAGTCGGTTTTCAATATAAGATTTACTATCTTAAGGAACCTGAATGCAAAAAAGGTCTCATATACTAATGTCATTACACCCTACACGTTTTCAAGACGACTGATGCAGTATCCACGATTTTACACCAGCTAATATGTTATGCTTTGTTTTCGTATGTGCTGGCTTTATTGCAAGTTCTTAAAATGTCATGTGTTAGCCAATAAAATACTTTACATTCCTTGTAACAACATGTTTATGAGGAGCCGTAGGGAAAACAACATAAACAAAATGCGTGACAGCATAGCATACTTTGACAGAAGTGATTAGATCAGTAATTTAGTCCACGTAAGTTCCACCCTTGCATATCAGATCCTAATTTAGTAGTCTCTTGGCCGTGGAGTCCGTTAAAGGCGTCTTTTTGTGGCCACGCTCGTGATCAGAATCACCGTGATCATGATCATCGTGATCAGTGAAAACACAAGAACGGTGAATGATTTTGTAAACAAACCAGAGACGTCATGTCAATTTTGGAAAAATAGATTTCTATCGTATTTTTGTAGAAAATGGTGGGGAATTGATTTCTTAGGAACTGTTATTTATTATGAAGTCAATGCAGAAGTCAAGTGTCAGTAGGTAAAACATTTTGAACATACATACTGTAGGTATAAAACTAATGAAACTACTATTTTGGAAGTCAATATTACAAGTCATTTGCTTCGCCCATGGCAGGACTTTCGTGCTCGAACATCTTTGTACATTAGTTGGCAGCAGTTAGCTTGTAGCCACCTGGGAACAAGTCTGGAGGCAGCTGTTCTCCTTTGGGGGCCACAACTCCCATTCGCAGAGGACGAGCGGTTGGTAGTAGACACTTTGCGTAACTCAGAGATGTCCTGACCGAAGTTAATAACGCGACCGTTGCTGGTTCACAACAGGGTCGAGAGCGAACGTCTCATCCGAAAAAAAGGGCAATCTGATTCCCATGAGTTGCAGGTTGTAAACTAGCCGGTCACATCGCTCCAGACGCTTCTCTTTTATTGCAACAGTAAACGGAGGTTCAGTGACACATCTCAGTCTGTTTCTCCTTCAATATTAATCGTCCCATTCACTGTTGCCTTAGAGATCTCTTTCCTTGCAAGATGAGATATTTGGGGCGTTGGATCATCTACAAAGGTTTTATTATGTATTTGTCTTCAAAACTCGGTGTCTGCCTGCACGAGGTCGATTCTTGAAGGTTTCACGCTGCCTCAAACCGCTTGCAACTCTGTGTACTGTCATTATGGCGCTTGGAAATGTCGGCTTTGGATGGCACCCTTGTAGAACAGCAGCGATCACGATTCTCTTTGATTTCATTTTTTTTAAATGCTATTAATTATTTGGACAGTACTAACTGACAGAATATGAACTACTGTAGAGCCCTCCGAAAGCGCATACCTCCCCAAGCAAGGCAGCGGTTGCAAAAAATTGGAATTGGTTCAGAGATCACAATCTTCTTTGTATCAAAGCCAAATCTAATCATTTGTGCCCTTCGACAGTGCTAACAGCGTCAGTAATTTTTTTGAAGATCCGTTCATAATTTTTTAGTTGTGCTGCTAACAAACATTCTGGCAAACATTAGTGAAACTCACAACCGGACCAACCGATCAGCACCAAAATTTAATCACTTACGCCTTTTAACATTACTAACAACTATAAATTTCAAAAAGATCCATTCATAATAATTTTTGCTAACAGGCATAAAATTAAAAACAATGACAAACTAACGAACGAACAGATCATCACAAAAATTTTGTCATTTACTCTTCGTAATATACCTAACAATTCATGTAAATTTCATAAAATTCCTTCCATAACTTATTGAATTAGGCCATTGAGAAAAAGAAGGCAGACAAACAAGCAAACAAACAAACAAACGAACAAACAAACGGATAGACGGATCTGCATCAAAAGTTAATCATCTGTTCCTTCTAACATACCTAACAATCCCTGTAAATTCTGTCAAAATCCATCCATACTTTTTGTGTGATCTTGGTGACAGACAAACAACAAGCACACAAACAAACCAGATGAAAACATAACCTCCTTGGCGGAGGTAGTTAAAGCATTACCTTTTAGTTAGTAAAAAGACTACTCTAATGAGTTTACAATTTATTAGCAAATTTCTGATAAAGAAAGTGCAACAGAACTTCTGAAAAGCCCGATATTTGCTTTCAGATTACGACGTGCAAATTGAGTAGATCAACGAAGCACAGGAGAAAAGATTTTTCACGGTGCAGAACACGCCGTATTTATGTTTTCTAGGTCGCAGAATTTGCTGATTTGAGCCCCGTTTGGCTCACTGCAGACATCACTGAGATGAGAAGACGACGTCCGTCGGCGAGGTAGACCTACCTGCGAAGACGTGGGCTCTTTGCCTACAATTTTCGCTTGAGCCAAGGAGCTTTAATAGAGGAGGAGGGAGCGCTGCGGCCCATTTACAGATTTGTCAGCAAGTCAACCAGATGTGAGACGCATTCATGTGTCTCATTGGTGGAAGTGACGGGGGAGCAGTGAGTTTCACGTGGGAGCAGCAGATAAACCGAGTTACTGATATGCAATTGATGCATACGCGACTGGCTGACAGCCATCAGAGACTCTCGAGCTTCACGGACGAGGCTCCTGGCTCCCTCCTCTCTGTAGAAGCTCCTCGGCTTGAGCGCAAAATTTCGATGTACTAATGTTTTTTCATGCCGTATACAGAATACGCAACCGGAAATTTAATTAAATTAAGTGATACTTCACAGCTTGCTAACAATTAGAGGCTGGATTTATTGCAGTTTCCGGCGTTAATGCAATAACTGCAATAAGTGCAATAACTGCACTGAGACCTACAAATGCTATATAGTAGACCGTGTTCATACGTCAATCATCGAAACGCGTTCACTCAAACTGATTTGAGAGGAGCAGCTGCAGCAAACGCGGTAGATTGAAGAATGAAGAATCTGTATTTTTTGAACGCATTGCGTCATTGAAGTTCAGCAAACAGAACTTATAAATGCTGAAATTATCTTGTGCAGCGTTCACAGATCATGGACGAGTCGACAAAAATATTTTTTTTTTGTCTTCGCTTTATTGATGACAATCACTGTACAGAACTCCCGTTTAAGACAAGACAACTAGAAAACCTGAAAATGTTGTAAGAACACGGACGCCATCTTTTATCTGGATGTCCAACTGATTGCTGTGTGCCGAGTTCTCTTCTGTCGGGTTATAAGGCTATAAATATTTTGAAAATAGGCTGTTCCTATCAAAATCAGTCTATGAATTATTGGATACGAATGTGGCTTCATACCGACGCGGAATATAAACGGAAATGTAAAGAAACGATATCATAACTGAAGGCGCGGGGTCATTCATATGAATGAAGGACACTTGTACGTGTGGAAAGAGACAAAAAAAAAAAAAAAACTGACGCACAGTTCATGTTCATTTTCGTGATTGAACGCGTAACGATGACGGACGTGTGAACTCATAGGACTTATTAACTACCACGTGTCACAAGACTTCAAACGCCATGACAATTGGTTCACTTATCAATTATTGTTCCATGTTTTTGGTGGGGTAAAAATATGATATGATTGAGTTTCAAAATTTGACTATTAAATTTTTATAGCCTTTTTCGTTCGGGGTATACATCATTGGAACAGGCAAATCAGGAAGAATTGTCAATTAGCACAAGCGGACTGTCTACTGACAATTGGTATTTGGAACTGATATAAGTGTCCGTTGATCCACTGACATGCTAATCCCGTTTCCTATTCGACTTTTATTTTGTACTTTTAGACTTTCTGTTGTATTTGCCGCTTCCTTGTTTCCTATTTCTTCCACTCCTATTGCTTAGGTGCAGTAGTGCAATTTTTAGGTGCAATAAGAGCAAATTTTAGGCGCAATAAGAGCAATTTTTAGGTGCAATAAGAGCAACTTTTAGGAGCAATAAGAGCAAATTTTAGGTGCAAAAAGAACATATTTTAGGCGCAATAAGAGCAATTTTTAGGTGCAATAAAAGCACTTTCTAGGGCTATAACTGCAATATTGTAAGCGCAATAAATCCGGGCTCTACCAATAACATAAAAACTAGCGGGACCCCTGGAATTGCCATGGTTGAACTATATTTTCACTTACCTTAGCTCAACAGCTTAACCTGAGGGAGGGCCCCAACTTAACCCACCCCGTCTGAACTAATGTCCGCCGCTTAACTAACCCCATCAATACGCAGCTCGTCTGCCTTACACCTCGTCTGACCTTTTCTAACATGAATGAAGCATTAGTCTGTCAGTAATGAAGTCACATATGTGTCTTTATAAAGACATAGGAAAAGAACTGTACTTCTTTATTGGTTTCTTATATACCTATTTGCAGACCTTTTCTCAGCTCTATGTCCCACAGTTTGTAGATAATTTACTCCTCCATCATCGTACACGTTTCAACGGTTTTCCAGGTGTATCCAATTTTTTCGCTCTATTTTACGGGACACTTCGATATTGATCAGCAGCCATCATTTTTGTGCTTTGTTTGATGCGATAGTTTTTAAACAACGGACTGGTCAATTTCATCAGTCACAGCAGCGTAACCCTCTGTACTCGAGATATTGCACTGCCTTAGATATAGCGCTGTCGCTTAGAAAAAATACTTTAGAGTCGAGCTGTCCAACTACTGCAGATGCGTATTCTTGTATGCATCTCGCACTGTCAAGCACGTCGTGTGCCACCAGCAAAGTGAAAATAACATGGCGTGAAAATATGGAAAGTGGTAGATATGATGCAGTGAAATGAATTTCATGAATTTGCTTCGAAACTGGCTGAAAAATTCTTCAAGAAGGAAAAAAGGGAAAAGAAGACAACTATGGTTGAACATCCAGCAAGCGATAATCGGAGCGTCTAGCACGTTGCATTTTCCCCATCTATATAGTCTGACCATTTATCAAGGCAGTTCGGCCGTAGTCGAATTCCTCTATAGCGATGCCAATTTTATGATTTATTCTGAGAGTTTGTTGGCCCATATCTTAGCCTTGCCCACTACCTGTATATAGAGAAATCTCCGAAATACCTACAGAATTGGCACTGCAATAGAGGAATTTGATATCGATCAAATTGCCTTGATAAAATAGTTCTGAACAACTTCAGCAATTTCTTTATGAATGCAAAATTACATAAAGAAATTACTGCAGTTGTTCAGAAATTTTTTCCATCTATTGATTTAGAGATTTTTCATCGAAATAACTTTAAAAACGGCGCAGCCAACACGCAGGCATCTCCCATCCTACGGGTCGACTTAGTACTGCTCCTGAACATTCAGCTATTAGAAATTATTGTACCTTAGATAATCACCGTTTTAAAATGTCAAACTTTTCCATTTTAAGTAGAGGAACTTCAAAATTCGATCTCCGAATTTGGAAAGTTTATTTATTTTCACAGAAAGACCGTCACTAAACAATTATTAAAAAATTACTTTGATTTACTTTACAGCACTGAAGATGGAATTTTTATGATTCCGAAACGTTTGCTTTTTAAGAAAATGAAATTTTTAACTGCGGTTCTCTCTTTACTATGAAGGATCTGATCAACACAAAGTCCTGCGTTTCCAGGGTACACAATTACATTATTTTTTGTTCTATGATCACAGGATGATGCTCTTAAAACTATCGTTTGGCCACGACGCGGCAAAAGAACTGTTGTGAGCAGCGGGCTCAATCCTACCGCGCTCAATGTGTTTCATGGAGAACGTTTAAAGTAGGAAATTTTTGTATGGCAGAGGAACTGTTTAGTCTTTAAGTACTTATAACTAACCATTAGTCATGCTGGGTAAGTAAAACATTATTGTAATCTCGTTACTGTAATACCAAAAGTATCAATTAAACACTTTCCTCTCTGTTGCAGAGTGGACATGTTCTTGTATAGAGACACAGAGACCAACCTCGACGCCTTCCTGACAGACCCAAGACTGTCGCACTTCAAAAAGCGATGTCCCAACTTGCGGAACGGCAACGACTTGACGATTCAGGTATACTGCAGCCCTCAGCCTTTATTGCTCCTCGCAGCTCTTTTCCATCATGTCTGTGGGTCATTTCTGCTTCCAAAATCATCTCTATTGAAAGATGAATTTCTTACGGTTTTGGAGTTTCTAGTGAGGAGTATTCGGCTGCAGCCGACAATAGATCGTCTAGAGCTATGGCGCCAGTGGCGGGAGACTCCATGCGACAATCGGCGCCCCAGCCCTCCCCATTGCTGGCAAAGGTCAGTAAACTCATAGCAGTACACAGACCGGATGCTGACTGATCACGTCAAGTGCCGCGAAAAACTTGCCGCCTTTCTGGCAGCGAGGTTTGAACCAGCGTTCTTGAGAGTCAATGTCAGAAGCTATAGTCTGGTGCTACTGCGGGTCTAAATCCCAATTAACTGTGAAACAGCTTCAGTGGATGTCTATTCACTGAATGGGCAAATATAATAAAATATGCATTGAAAACTACATTCCTTATATATAAAGAAAATGGTAGGATAAAAAAGTGCAATCACAAAAAAAGCTTCTTCAGAAATTTCGTGTTATTCAGTTTCGCTTTCATAGATTCCTGTTGATTTACAGGTTCCATGGTTAATATCTTAAATACCTGCATTATAGCGAAGATACATCTACATCCTACATCGTTTTATTGCGCTTACCTTGAATCATCTAGCTGGTAATAGGTGGAAACCTTTATAATTCTGCAGTCGAATGTGCAGGTCGCCGAATCTCACGCGACTCGGAGGGTCCTCAAGACACACCTGCCCTTCTGCTTCTTCAGGACTAAGCTGCTGGAGACATGCAAGGTAATATACCAATGGTAATGATGCATCATACGGAAAAAATCATAATAATGATAAATGCAACACTGCAACGTCGCAAAATTATATTACTGTATTTTTGACATACAGTTTGACAGCAGTTTATCCATGTTGCATCAAATCATTTTTACCCATTTCGAGAAAATGCTCTTGAAAGTGTCCACGATCCTGTTTTGGGTAATTCTCATTGACAGCGGAAATTGCGTCTATGACTTCGCCACTTTCTATACCTAATGAAGCAGATAACATGACTAGTATCACTCACAAAATAATGTACACAACCTGTACAATAATATTATTGAACTAGAGCACTCTGAGAGCGCATACCTCCGCCAAGTGAGGCAACGGTAGCAAACAATTCAAGTTGATTCTGAAACCATAATTTTCTTTGTATAAACTCCAAAATCTAATCCTTTGTGCCTTTTGATAGTAACAATAGCTAGTGCAATTTTCTTGAAGATCCGTTCATAACTTTTTGAGTTATACTGTTAACAAACGTAATGACAAACATGAGTCAAACATACAAACGAACAAACCGATCTGCATCAAAACTTAATCATTTATGTGTTTTAACATTACTGACAACTCCTATGGATTTCATAAAGATCTATTCATTATTTTTTGAGTTATTGTGCTAACAAGCATAAAATTAAAAACAGTAATAAACGAACGAACGAACTAACGGATCATTACCAAAATTTGATCATTTACTCTTTGTTATATACCTAACAGCTCATGGTAATTTAATCAAAATCCATTCATAACTTTTTGAGTTATGATATTGAGAAAAATGAGGCAGACAAACAAACAAACNTGGACATATCTTCACCAAAAGTTAATCATCTGTTCCTCCTAACATACCTAACAATCCCTGTAAATTTCATCTAAATCGGTTCATAACTTTTTGAGTTATCTTGGTGACAGACAAACACGACGAAAACATAACCTCCTTGGCGGAGGTAATTATAAATATGTATAATATTAATGTGCTGATCTTGTAGTCATGCAGTGTCAAAGTCCAGCCCAGTTTCCGTGGCACCCTTTGCGTCTATGACTTATGGTCGGTATTCAAAAGCCTGCATTCATTTCACATGAGCCGTTCGTCATCATGGTAATACGTTAGAAAACGCTAAGCACCCATTTTTTTATAAACTGAAAGTAGATAATATTCATTACATAATCTCTAAGCCTCCCTTCGTCTACCATAACTGTTTGGCTTCGTGCATTAATAAACAATAATAACACCCGACCAGCGAAGAAGAAAACGGAGTCAGAGGAACCAACAGCAAAAAGAAGCCATATCTACTTCTGTTCCTTTATTTTTGCCATGTTGTCTCTATTCAATCAGTGCGGCATAGGTGCCAGGCGTACGCACGTAAGTGACAGAGGTAAGCAATAGTGCAGATGGATTGTATTCCGGACAACTTTCAGTAAACCTCGATGTTCTTCAACTTCTGTTCTCAAGATATTCTCCATTTAACGGTATTGATTATTTGGTTCGTACCATTATGTATCATCAAAAAAAAAAAAAAAAGAAAAAGTTCTTGCAGTGTAAGTTCAATCCAGTACTGTATCTATGATGCCCCGTAGAAGTACTTTAGTCATCTTCAGTCTTCAGTCCTTCGATAAAAAAAGAATAAGGGTTAAGCAAAGACCAATTTTTCTGCCAGCAGAAGAATTTTCTCTCATATTATCTTTCACATCAGGACAGAGAGACAAGCAGGTAGGCAATCAACAAAACTGTTTATTGTATACTGTTTGTCAAAACTAGTGGAGAGTTTTCGATAATTACGATTTCTTGACGACTAGGAATTGGATTTAGCTAATTTTTTTACAAATATAGTTATTTTGTCCATCCAAATAAGCTGTTTAAATGCATAATTTTAAAATGTTGCTCTTTTAGATAGTTCATGATCCAATTTGCCCGCCGATGACACGGGGCATTATCTGGAATAAAAATAGAATCCTCACGTGCTGAATTTTGGGTATTGGAAAAGCGTGACAATGAAGAATGTTCTTGTACAAATATTTTGCATTTACTCTAGGGTGCTGGCCGATGAGCGCAGTAGTCCCACAAAGGGAAAACATCCTGAACATCAAAATACTGCCACTTCGAAACTCAACAGATTTTATTTAAGTTTGTTCGTGTGAATCCTTTCACCAGCACACCTTCTTGCAAATGTTTTTCCATCAGAGCCAAAGTAACTCAATTTGCTTTCTTCATAAAAATGTTTACAACTATTAGTGTGACCACAGGATGTGCTTATTAGCAAAAGTCAAACTGAGCTATCTATTCCTATTGCTGATCAGAGGTTTCTTTCCCCGTGATCAAGCTAACGAGCCAATTTCGTGTAAACAGCTACGAACAGTTTACCTGGACACATTCATGTTGTTAGTAGCATTAATTTCCTAGAAATACTAGCTGCAGATATGAATCTCAATATACTGTATGCTCATATGATTCAAGCATTCATATATCGAGTACTTAAAAAAAATATTGAATTTGAACAGTAAATTGCATCAAAGAACGGAGCGTATATCGAGGACTTTCTATGCTTTTTATATCTCGTCAGGTGGTGCAGGTGGTGCGCAACCCAATGGATGTGGTGCTGTCCCAGCAGCACTTGTGCCGTCTGCACAAAAAACTGAACTTTACTGGCACACAAGACGAATTTGTCGACCTGTTTGTGGCAGGACTCGGTACGTACTCATGGATTGTCCAAAATTTTGCTGGGTGACGAACACCCCTGTCTGAAATTATCGAGCTTGGATGTAAATCATTAGTGATCACCGGCATTTATGAGGTGCTTTCCAACCTTTATGGTTGGGCTAATTCCAAGGTTTAAAACCATAATTAAGGGGGAAAGTAGTCCTTAATCAAGGATGTTTTTCAACCATGTTTCATTACTTACCCAACCTTCTGCCACCCGTATTCGTCAATAGCATTTCCTTCCCTATTCACAAATAATGCAATCTATTTATTGTTTTCGGTACTAAATCGCGTCAGAACTGGATGCCTACTTATGTTGCTGATGAATAGTTGCTAATGCAAAAACTAATAGTTGTTTCATACGTGCGGGTTAGGCCTGAAGCTCAGAATGGTCAAAAGCTCTAAACTTTCGAACGATGCTAGAGCAGGAGCTTGAACCAGTCTGTGCAGTTCACGTACGTTTGTATCTATCTATGTTATACTAAAAGTCTGTGAACCGGCCATGTTTGTGTCTTGTTTATTTATTTGTGTCTTGTTTGACACATCTGCACTTTTAGATAGAAAGAAATTCGATGGACCAGGGTAGGGCCTGGGGAATATCTGACATAGCTTCTTCGCTTTCGGACGGGAAGAAATTCAAGGGACTATGGCACTCCCCCCCCCCCCCCCCCCCNTATGGCACTCCCCCCCCCCCCATGAGTTCCATGGATTAGCTCTCTAATTCGATTGTATCTGTGATACGCACGTGGAACCAGCCCCTTGGTTGCAAGAACGGGCACGATAATATCAAAGTTGCTCCGGAAAATACAACTGGAATACGTAACATATAAATTGAATTTGCTTGCAGATTGCGTGTTGAATATTCGTTTGAGAAGCAAAGAATCTGTTGACAGTCAGCCGTATGGGCAGCTCCTTGACGGGCAGGAGAGGACAGCCGAATAGCTTGTGGTCTATGACCAGCTAAATAACACCTGCTTTAGTGCGAAAGCACAGACGATCGTGATTATTATTATACTCAGAAGTTTAAGTCTCCGTTTTCTCAACAAAGGCGATATCACAGAGGAAGAATGAAGGGACACGTAGTGTGGCAATAGACACGTGGAACCCGTGCACGTGGGTGTTCCCACACAGGATCAACGCGCAGGGGAACAGCAAGTCGGGAAAGAAGAGGAAGAACAGATGAAAGAAAGATCAGTATGAGTTACAGGTGAGAAGGAAGCAATATGGGCACGAAAAAAAAAAAAACAGACAAGACGATCGTGATGATGATACAACGGGTCACGGTTCGTCTAGTATTATACTAAAAGTCTGCGAACCGGTCTTGTTTGTGTCTTGCTTGTATATTTGCGTCTTATTTATTTGTGTCTTGTTTGACACAGATTCTTCGCTTTTGTACGGGAAGAAATTCAAGGTATTAGGGAGGGGGGCAGTTGCATCCTTTCCATGGATTAGCTCTTTAATTCGATTGTATCTGTGATACGGAAGTTAAACTGAGCTGGGCCTCAAGAACGGGTATGATCAATTCAGCGGTTCCAGGCAATACAACTGAAATAAGTAACATATAATAATTTGACTTTGCTTACAACCTGGGTGTTGAATATTCGTTAGCGAAGCAAAGAATCTGTTGATAGTAAACCGAATGGGCCGCTCCTTGACGGGCAGAAGAGGATGGCCGAATAGCGGGTGGTCTATGCCCAGCTAAATAACACCTGCTTTTTTGAGAAAGCGAAGACGATCGTGATGACGGCCCAACGGGTCACGGGTCGTCTAGTATACCATAAAACTTTACATCATTTCACCTAAAGCTAATGGGAATATTTTCTTGATGAAACTTCACAGATGTAAACTGAATAAACACAAAAATAGATGGCAATATCTGATTAAAGATTGCAATACTGTTTAACATTGAATACAATAAACCAATAATAATGATGGGTAACTACGCTAAAGTGGCCGAGCTTCTGCAAAATCGGGAAACAATAGATAAAACTAGCGTCAAGGCGGTTAGCATCCATAAATACCCTGCAAGTTTTTGCAGGAAATATGTTTCGCATTGAAACATACCGTCATACAGTGTAATTTTGGTCGATTATGTTAGGAATTCTTGCCATATTATTATCCATGGCAATCCATACATATTCTTCCCCAAATATTGGGAGGAATTCCACTCATGATCGTACGTACGAAAATCTGTTTATAACCTACCATGGTTATGGAAAGAAATCCACCCTTAATCGTATGTGAAGAATTCCACTTATAGTTTCCTTTGATTTGTGGTTGGAATTCCTCTGAAAACTATTTTATTCGGAAAAAACACTTATATTTTGCTATATTTCAACCTTTTCTGCTTATAATCATCGGTATTTCCACCTAAGATTTCTGATGGAGACCCTCATGTAGAGCCGCTTGTTTATGCAACAGTCTTTTGGATCAAATTGGCACTCGGCGTCAGAATGTGTTCTTCTAATTGTTTCAACAGCGAAGTAGTAGAAAGCTTGCCGAGTGTTGACTGACTTTAAGTTTGAAGGTATATCCGAAATTTTGCTAGTGACACTTGCTAAGGCGGCTGGCGTGATGACTATTATTTTAGTGCATGTATTGGGAGACATTCAGAGAATTAGAATAAAAAGAAGTACCAACAAACATCGTTAATACCCAAACGTTCCGGATTAGTAAAAATCCATCATCAGTGTTCTGAAAATGATGAAATTCAAATAATAAAAGGTGGTTAACTGTAATAATCATGAGCTATCAATGAAATTATATAGTTTCACAGCTGTTGTGCATTCGTTCAGCGCCGGCCTACGCTTATAATTGTACAAGGATTATGAAATTCAAAGTTTGAGTCGCATCTAAAATTGAAAAATCATTGCTCCTGAAAACATGATCACTATTGACAGAGTGGTCACGGATGGAAAATTTTGTGGGTTTTGATAAAAGTTGACCAGTTCGAAACGAAGTTCTTTTGTCTTGGGCGGTTACGGTACGTTTAATAAATTCGTTTTTGTTATTCTGAACTACCTTTTGTAATGCGAAATTGGTCGTTTTCACAACACTGATGGTGGAGTTTTAGTAACCCGAAGCGTCTGGTTTTTAACAATGCTTGCGTTCACGTTGGCACTTCTTTTTATCCTAAGAATCAGATTCCCAGTGAATCAACCCGTTTCTAGAATATTAAACACACAGACTGCTACAGTCGCGGTTACAAGGTTACAATGATATAATAAACCATTCGGAGCACTACATGGGGAGGTAAGGATTTCCGTGCGCGCAGACTTGCGCTTGCTTATTGAGAGGTTGCTTGTTACAGGAAGTTTAGACATTTGGACTCTAGCCTCAACTAATGAAAGTTTTGAGCAATTACCCAGAGAGCGTCGCAAAGCTATTTGTTGCCAGACAGACGCTGCAGTAAACATGATAGCAATACGTCCTGCAGATTTTGTAGTATTCTAGTGACAGTAATACACTAAGGTAAATATTTAATTCCATTAATTTTAGTTTATCCTAGTATTTAAAGTTGAGTAACGCTCTTTACCTCTGAGAAGTCGTTCGTGTAGCGAAGTGACCGACTTACTTACCAAACGAAGCAAAAAGCGTAAAGGGAGGACTCATCTAGCCAATACAAAACTTACCGTTGGCTGCATGACGTCACATCGACAAATCAGGGTATTTCCGGGTGAGGCCTCAAATTTTTATTTTTTGACGCATAACTTTACGCAATAATTTCAGTTTCTGTTAAATATGCCTGAGGAGATCGAGACCACGAAAAAGTTATTTATTGGGCACCTGTCATGACCAGCAACCATTTTACTACGCTGCATGCATGGGTGCAACGCAAGTAGCTGGCAAGTCATGGGTGGGAGGTTGGATGGAGGTAAGTTGAGATAAGTTCTGATATGTTTGAAAAAATATGGAAGAGAAGTTTAAATTGATTACGAAGTACAGTGATATTCCTCGAACAGGCATTCCCAAAAGAGCAAGCATTCACAAGAGAGAAACTCCTGAAAGGGAGGCCCCTACAACTGATAAAATCAAGAAATTTAGAGTGGCTAAAGCGCCATCTTTCGTGATTGCGGCTACTGTATTGACCAAGAAATAGATGTAGCAATACTTGAATGGAAATTCATGTAACTGTACGACTTCTTTCATGATCGCCTGTGGTGTTTGTCAAAGCAAATGAATGAAATGATTTAGAAATGTAGGGGAAACAAACCTGGCGTAGAACTTGCCATCTCGAAACTGAGACGACTCCCGAAAATGAGACACTATGTTTATGCTTGTCTATACTTCAGGTGTGCCACTGTATGAAGAAGGCTTCACATTATAACAAGTGCTTATGTTCAGTGAAGGAGCCCCACTTGCCCAGAAATTGTTTCCGATACTCTGAGGGCCTTCGCTAGGCATCAGAGTTACTCTTCATGCTCCATGGACCCCACTTGAAAATGAAGTAATGATATATTACCATAAAATTCAAGTCCGGACATTCTTAAACTAACCCTAAGAGAGTGGTACGAATATCTTTCACTCATACACTTCATTCATACTGTATGTATAGCAGCAATTGACTAGACTTGCCTGTAGCTGCTGGTACTCTTACTTCGTCATTAGGCCACAACGGATCTTACGAATTGCCGAAACACAGAGACCAATTACCACCAAAATAAGAGAAAAGAAAAAAAAAAAAAAACAATTTAGAAAAACCTGGAGGAACTTATGTACACAAAAATCTACGCTTCATCTACGGTGCTGCAGGCGTGTACTCAGAGTAAAGGTATTCATGTCTACACTGGATGTTAGCTATCTAGTTACTAAAACGAGAGCTTGAGATTTCAATCCAGATAGAACGGAAACATGCAGAGTCGATAGCAGAAACATCAGACTACGCCTAATAATTTGTTTAGGGACTGTATCGGTCTGACCATCTTGTGACTCTCAAACCCAGGCTACCGTCGTACTTAGGGACACTTTGGCTTGGCCCGGCGGCACTTTATTATTATTATTATTAAAACTTCACGCTTGCGCTCAGACGGACAGGTAATACAACCCAAATGAAGCATTTGCAACACCGGGAAGCCCAAAACGCTGCTAAAGGAAATCCAGCAAAAAACCATTAACAGCCGACTTAAAAGCCAGCAGGCCAACACGACCAAAAGCCGATGCAGGCAACAAATTCC
>LQNS02276481.1:26854287-26872904 GCA_001587735.2 Parhyale hawaiensis | reverse complement strand
GCGGCGACCAGAATTGAACAGCAAATTCTAAGTGTGGCCTCACTAATGCCTTGTACAGTGGGACGATGATGTCCTTCGACTTGTATTCGAAGTTTCTGGTGATGAATCCGAGTACTCTGCTCGCCATTAGTAGTAGTGGAACGTTTATATCGAAAACAATATTGATTTGATAAAATTATATAATTTTGATGTGAGCAGGTCATCACTCTCTAGATGGCGCACTAGGCGTTTACGAAACACCCTTTCGAACGTTTTCGCAAGTGACTAGGTAATGAGACGGCTCTGTAGATAGTTGGCTCCGTACTGTTTCTAGTTTTGGGGAGCGGAGTAATGATCGAATACATATACTTTGCCCTTGGTAATACCTCCATCGTCCAATGATTTACGCCACATAAGGTAAAGCGGGTAAGAAACGCTTAGTGTACACATTTTGTGGATTATTGCTGAAAGCCCAGAACATCATCTGGTTCTGAAGCACTGTTTCTGACAAGTTCATCAATGGCCAATTCAATTCTTAGTTTTGAAAAATCAAATCAATCAAGTAGTTATCATTTGGTTCTAATAAATGTACTTGAGAGTTACTGGTCTTTTGCTTAAAACATTCTGGAATTAGCGGCCGAGTATTTCGCTCATTTCATGATCGTCATGAATCATAGATGTATTTTCATCCAATAAAGTCTCTACTTTTATTTTCGCAAACGAGCAATTTGATGCTTAAGTGAAGAACTACAGAGGGTTTTCTTTTTATCTTCTGGATGGGTTTTATTTCTTTAACCCGTTTCTCATAGTCGTGACAATTTGCAAATTTACCGCTCGATCTCTTTCAGTCTACGCTGGCACTTAGCACGTTGCTGTAATACGTACATAGTTTGACTTTTGACATCTGATCAATCTTACTCGTTTACTAGCAAGCCTGTGCGGAATTTATGTTGGCGAGTTTTAGAGCATTTCTTCCACGTCGGCGAGAAGTACTTCACGTACTTTTCAAACAGAACTTTATCGAAGATTTCTTTCGTTGTTTCATTTTGAGATGAGTCATTTAGAAGAGTGTCCAACCGGAAGTATCTCAGCACGAAATTTTAAATATTTCATTGGCTCACAAGAACGTTATCCCAAAACATTCCCCTTTACTAAAACTATCAAGAGGAAATTACCTTCACGTCATATTGCGGTATGTACACGATCGGCTGAATACTTAAATTGCTAAAAACTTCGACGAGTGACCTGTAGTGATCCTCTCACCGCCTTCCTCTGCGGAAACAATAGACAACTTGCTGCCTCACTCTGCTCCGCTCCTCTTCATATAAAACCGCGATCTCCATCGACCTGGACTTACCGCTCGCAATTGGGCACACGCACTCAACATTTAACCAGTCAACCAACCAGTGCGTTCGCTCAGCCATTACGACACGACCGGTTTGCGTATCTAGGGGCCCTTTTAGACGAGATACATTTTCGCTTTATCACGCGGCAATTTGTACCAGGCGAATAGCTCGTATGCATCAGCCACATTTTTCCTGCGATATCAGACGATGCGTTCAGGGCGCGTTCTTGTCGCAGCGATATCGTTGCGACATTAGTATACAGAGCTAAGTCGCTCGTACTTCACGCTATCTCTTAGCTCGCCGGTCCTTGGTCTCCGGCTGCTTCATCGCTTGCCTACGCCAATGCTCCTGTTTACATTTTTCATCTACTTGCTATGCGAGGCTCAACTCGTCATTAACGTCGTCTGCAGCTACGTCTCGACAAGAAGTACCGCACGCCGCTGCCAAAGATTTTGACTCGGTATGGCTGGGTGCACACACGGCGATTTATGGACGCGCGATTTTTTGGACGCCGACGCGATAAAATATGGTAGGTGTGCACACTGAGCGGTTTTTCGCCGCGCGATTTTTTTTACCGCCAAAGTATAGGGGATTAAGCCAGTTGCAGTTCATTATTCTAGTTTATGATTGGTGATTAGTTGCACTGAAATTGAGTGCAGTAACATTAATTTAACTTACCAAAGGCATTCTCCATGTAGTCTTATAGCTCATTGAAATCACTCTTCAGTTGCAGATAAACTTCACTCCAAGCATTCTTGGTTGCGTTTCTATCTTTGAAATACACCAAAGTTTTGTCCCAAAGAACAGGCCTTTCATGCACTAGGTGAATTAATAATTCATTATCAATAGTAAACTGCTCAGCCATGGTATGCAAGAGCGTCACACACATGCCCAAGACAGCTGTCGGCGGTAAGCTGAACGCCGTGTGTGCCCAGATGTATGTACTTTCCTATGTCACTATGCCGGGTCCAGCGGCAGAAAAATCGCTGTTAGCAGTGGCAAGGGGCGGCTGCAGTGCTGCCGCCGGCGGCAAAAAAACGTGCGGCAGTTTTGCCGCCATGTGTGTGCGCAAGAATAGAAACATACGCGCCACTGCTGTTTGGACGTCCAAAAAATAGTGCGTTCAAAAAATCGCGCGTTCATAAATCGCCGTGTGTGCTCCCAGCCTATCGCACGGCCTTGAAGACTCAACTGCTTCTGCTACTTTGTTATTGTCTTTCTATGGATCATATTTCCTACCTACTACTCTATCTGACTTGAATATACACATTGTTCGTGTGCCTGCCTATCATTAACTCTGTCAGTTTTCGCTTGTGCGCCAACATGTACTACAGACCCAAGTAGTCTTAAATTTCATAGAGTCTTGCAAAATTAGCGATTTTCCTTCTCAAAATGAGCGTTTTTTATGGTGTAAATATAATCGATTTACTTTCTTTGTTATCGATTATATTTACGTTTACATTTATTACCTACAGTAGGCTTAGAAGCACGCATATATATTTTTGAATGTCGTGAATGCGTTTTTCACTGCTACTGGTCTCGGATCGAAGCGGAGGTGTGCCTGCCCTCTGGGATTCTGCATAGAAATTTGTTGGCGTCGTGGATCTCGTATTCAATACAGCGGGACTGTGCTACTGTCTACTTTATTTAGGGTTGCGTTTACTCTCTGCTCCCTGACTTGCATGCAGCCCCAATGAGCAACACGGACAGCGTGGGAGTCGATAGACAACCAAACTTGGCTTTTTTTAGTTTATTTTATTTTCTCTCTGAAACTCATTAGGAAAGTAGGCTCCCCAAAATCTCTGGCTGCTCTCATTTTGCACGATTACAAGGTCTACGCTAACTAATTCTGTTACTCCAGTGCCTACGGGACCCTTCGGCGCGCAGCTGAAGGAGGCGCTGCAGCACAAAGGACACCCCAACCTGCACCTCATGTTCTACGAAGACATGAAGGCCGACATCGGCGCTGAGCTGCGCAGGCTGGACACCTTCCTGGGCACCGGCCTCACCGACCAGCAGCTTAAGAATGTCAGAAATTTCTGTTTTATGTTTTGCGACATAAACATTCTCTTGTTCTAAATTAAATGAAAGACAGACGCACATTACTACTCAATGTATAAAGGCGTTGATGATATACAATAGCATTCAAGATTCGACACGAGGCCTTTGTAGGTATGTATAATAATGCACATCGTGTGTCTGTCTCTCTGTTTATCTGATAATGATTAATTTATTTAATAATGACAAAAAATAAGTAATTATACCCACGGCAGCAGCATGCTTGCGTGCTCGGCTGATGGCACTGAAGATCACGGGATCGGTACAGTGTCAGGCAAGAGTTCTTTGCACGCTTGCTTTGCTTAGTCGGCAGTTGCTGGGTATGCAGATCGACCGTGGGAGCACTTACCTTGCCCAGAAACGGTAGGGTGGGGGTCATGGAACCTTCTGTCGATGGTGCCATGGTTTTCAATAACCTGTGATCGACTGCGGCCGTGCTTACTCCTCTGGGGCCAGTTGGCCTATACCTGCAGGATGACCAGTGAGTGTGGGTTTAACAGTGGACGGTCCGGTCAAGTTTACTTTACCTTTTACGCAGTATAAATACATAGGAATATATTCATATATTTCCTGTAATCCCGTAAGAACTAATAAATCTGCAATGGATTTTAATGCTACAAGTAATTTCTGGTGATTCTCTTATCGTTTTTGTAGTGTATTTCTCACCAGCGACTTAATTTTTCTTACAATGCTATTTCTCAGCGCCGTCATAAAATGACGACAGGAAATAATTACATTACGAAACTTCAATTTTCTCCTACATTCATCACGGCTCTGCTTGGAAGCGCATACAACAATTTTCAGCTACTGGCAGTCATGTATTACGGTACATCACAAACTGGGATTTACTAAATCGGAGTCTTCATGAACATACCCGGAAACTACAAGATCCAGGGTACCGACTACCGTTACTTGGCGTCGTCTGATGTCGGGGGCAGGGACTTGTCTATCGTACGTGATTTCGTTCAAGAGCGTACAGAGCGGGTGCTTGTGGAAGGTTGTTAGAATGCTTAAATCTGGGTCGTTTCGTATGTTCCTCAGAGCAGCATTCTGGGACCATTGTTGTTAGTTACATACACAAGTGATATGCTCTCTAAGCCTCTCTTCACTGAAGAGCGCGATGAATAACGGCGAAGACGATTCCCTTCCTATAGGGGTGATAAGTACCCTTAGTCTGCGTAATGCTGTCGCACACAGTCCTTGTTGCGGATCAGTGCAATGTACTCTGCAGAGCATGGTGCTGATTGCAGGTTAGAGTGCTTCTATCGTTGTCAGTCGGTCTCGGACGGCATTCGTTTTTTTTTTTAGATTTATAACACGATGCTGCGAGGGTCCCCCTCTTTGGAGATATACATGGGGCCGTCCTATTTAATAAGGAGCTTACGTTTAAAATGGGTATCAGGTGATTGGCTGAACGTGCTTCAAGTAGGGTTAGGTTTTTACTCACGGTCAATATCGTGTTTGGTAATAAATTTGATGTAGCCGTGAGACACTTCTATGCTTTCTTGCTCCCTTTGTGAGCACTGTTCTCCTATCTGGGCTTCTGTTGCTGTCAGTCACCTTAGTTTACTCGACCGAACTGTCGATTGCGTTAGTCGGCTGTGTGCCTTGAATAATTTGGTGAACTTGTCCCATATGCGGTGTTGCTTGCTTTTGTATGTACCACGGGGCTTAGAAAAACAAGGGCCATTGGTTGCATTTTTCTGTCTAACCCCGAAGTCCTTCGATGGCCGACACGAGCTGCGGCCGTTGCAGAACCTTTTACAAGGGAGACACATTAGGTGTTACGCTCGTCCGTCCAGACTTTTCAATCTGTACCCACATCTGTGCTGGCAGGGCAGTCTTCGCAGATGAGGCTTGCAGGCGTTCACGTCACAACGAATGTCTTCTAAATGATTCTTGGCAACACCTCGAGCGGCCTGGGGCTGCTAGATGCTTGATTTGGTTTTTGTGACTCGTCAGTTGCCATTTGAGTTAGAAGTTTTTAAAATAAGAAGAACACTTTAGATTTTCATTTGGTGACAATGAAAAACTGAACATCTATACTCTGCTGCGCGTCACGAGCATTACTGGCCATGGATAAGCTGATGAAAATACGAGCATCGCTGTAGAAAAGACATCTGAACGAACGCCCGATGAAAAAGCGAGCATCGCCGTCGATACAAGAACTGAACGAACGCCCGAGAAAAAACGAGCAGCGATGTTGATAAAAGAACTGAACGAACGCCCGATGAAAAAGCGAGCAGCGCTGTCGATAAAAGAACTGAACGAACGCCCGATGAAAAAACGAGCAGCGATGTTGATAAAAGAACTGAACAAACGCCCGATGAAAAAACGAGCAGCGCTGTTGATAAAAGAACTGAACGAACGCCAGACAAAAAACGAGCAGCGCTGTTGATAAAAGAACTGAACGAACGCCCGATGAAAAACGAGCAGCGCTGTTGATAAAAGAACTGAACGAACGCCCGATGAAAAAACGAGCAGCGATGTTGATACAACAACTGAGCGACCTCCGGCTAAGCGGAAAAATATGGTACCGCGAAAAAACTAATGAAGCTGCACTACACTTGCAGTGTCAAGAGTTACAAAACGAATTTGAATTCAAAGGAATATCCAACTTTACAGTGAAGGGGCAAAATTATGATGGAGGTACGAGGTTTTATTAGCTGGATATGAGTACCAAACGTCCGCATTATCTATGCTGCGAAATATACATTAAAAGTTCCATTTTTCATTATTTGACCTTAAGACTTTCGCTAATTGAGTGTGCCACTACAAAATACAGCAAGAGTTTCTTGATAGAAACAATTCTACGCACATATGTAGCTGACCACGTCATAAATAACTATAAAAACAGACTGGCGCAAGCTATTGTTCTACGGGATACGATTTGTAAAGAGTAAAGTCCAGAACATTGGTCAGTTTCAACTCTCACTGTCTGCAGTCGATATTCAAATAATTATGGAAGCTAGTGAACCATATAATGCTTGTCGTCAGCCTGCTTGTTTTGACAAATAATGCCATGTCTCACATTTGCAGGTGGAGCAGCAGACGAGCTTCAGTAACCTTCAGCGGGTGGATCCGCTGCGTTTCATGAAGTCTGCTGCCTGTGACCAGGAGGTGGCGCAGAGGGAGGGGGCCTTCATCAGAGCAGGTACGCCATTACACAGCAATGATGAGGCAAGTTGTGCCAAACCAGCCATTTTAACCAGATCCTTCTAAATTGAAAAAGAAGGCCAAAGTAACATACCGCTATCTTGAACCAGAAACAGCGTTTTGACTGTTCACGTAACCGCATAGCCTGAAGGGCGCCTCCAGTCAAGGCTGTTATTGGCTATGTACTAAGGTGGCATCATAGGCGTAGCCGAAATGAAGCTCTATTGTTTGGACATCTTCAAAATTTGATTTTTTTAAAATGTCTACGAATTACCTCCGCCAAGGAGGTTATGTTTTCGTCGTGTTTGTCTGTCTCTTTGTCTGGCTCTTTGTCTGTCTGTCTGTCACCAAGATAACTCAAAAAGTTATCAACCGATTTGAATGAAATTTACAGGGATTGTTAGGTATGTTAGGAGGAACAGATGATTAACTTTTGGTGAAGATATGTCCATCCGTTTGTTTGTTTGTTTGTTTGTCTACGTCATTTTTCTTGATGCCATAACTCAAAAAGTTATGAATGGATTTTGATGAAATTAACATGAGTTGTTAGGTATATAACAAAGAGTAGATGATCAAATATTGGTAATGGTCCGTTTGTTTGTTCGTTTGTTTATCACTGTTTTTAATTTTATGCTTGTTAGCACAAAAACTCAAAAAAATAATGAATGGATCTTCATGAAATTTATGGGAGTTGTTAGTAATAGTAATAGACATAACTGATCAAATTTTGGTGCAGATCGGTCGGTTCGTTTGTATGTTTGACTCATATTTGTCATAACGTTTGTTAACACTATAACTCAAAAAGTTATGAACGGATCTTCAAAAAAATTAAACAGGCTGTTATTATTATAAAAAGGCACAAATTATTAGATTTTGGAGTTTATGCAAAGAAAATTATGGTTTCAGAGCCAATTTGAATTTTTGCTACCGTTGGCTCCCTTTGCGGAGGTATGCGCTCTCAGAGTGCTCTAATTCTCTATACGACGATGGTCCAAGACGTTCAATCTTTCAACGGTTGAATCAACGGTTTATTTATGTCTTAGAAATATAGCCAGCTCCATCAGCTCTACAATGAGCTATTGTGGCGGCAAAGTATTATTCCCATAGGAACAATGAACTGGTAAACGTTTTTATACTTATAGGTTGTTTCAATGGCTTATCAGTATTGATAAAATACAATTCTATGGTAGAGGTCAGCGTTTTTTGCATGTAAGTAATGTTTTAGAATTATCACAGCACTTATTTACGGTACCGTATCTGTTGCTCTCTCTTACGGTAACCGTGACTCAAAATGCGGTGACGAGAGCGTTATCTATCGACGAGTGCTATAAGTTCAACTACAACAAAGTTCTGTATGGGCCGTAACTTCATTTACGAAACTCTTTTACTTTCTCCATTTTATCAAGGCATTTTGGGCGTGGTCAAATTCCTCTACACTGTTGCCAATTTTATGAGCATTTTTGAGATTTTGTTCTGTCTATATTTCAGCCCCCGCTCACTACCTGCATATAGAGAAATCTCAGAAATGCCTATAGAATTGGCAACTCTGTAGAGGAATTTGACCACGCCTAAACTGTAGTGATAAAATAGGCAGAGTATAGTTTAATGTGCTTATTTGCCTTCTCTGACCTGCCTTTGCTCGATGAAATAATTCTAAGCTGTTGCCTGCGTCATCGTAGGCCATGACGTAATCGTCGTTACGGCTTTTCGGGTTATACTTGTGCGCATTATTTTTTGAGATGCGGGGTCATCCGTGCGGTACAGGTAACTCTGTAGAGCTCTGTCTCTATAAGAGTATTCCATTAAAGCATGCAGCAATTTTATTAACTGGTTTCTTTGTCTTTCATTATTTCTTACTGCATGTAAGTATGGCTGCAAAATTTTCCTTCTACTTTACAGGCAAGTCCGGTACGTGGAGAGAGAAGCTCACCAAGGAACAAATTACAAAAATTGAAGCATTCGTCGCTAAAATGTTTTCGGGCGTTGACATTCAATTCAAGTACGACTGAGCACCTGTGTGGGGGACTCCGAGGCTCTCCGAAGGTACACACCGCTGCACTGCCAACGTTCGTTGCTCAAAGCCAACACGTGACACATGATTGCTGTTTCCAAATATACGTATTTTGTCACATTCCTCAAGCTACAACCTGTATTGTTAATAGTAATATACAAAATTGCTGCATCAACTGAGCGAAAATTGGTAAATGTGTATGGCATTGATGGATTGCTGTAATTTGGAGATACGATCGCTTCCGCTTAATACGACCATTAGGTTAAGCGACCAGTCTCATAATGTGCCCAATTCTGCAGGAACCGAAGCGAAGCTATTGATTTATGCGCAAAGTATTTTCAGTGATTGTAGTCAACGCTTGGCTTATTCGGACCAAATCATTATCATTAATTTCGTTACAATTAAGGTTTAATTATTCAATCTTTAGTAAATTTGGAATTGTGTTAAACTATTTCATATTAGGAGGCACTTATAAGCAAAGATTAGCCGGTATATATTGAAACTGACTAATTTTTTAGAATGTGGCTGTTATTGCCAACAGGTGACCGTTAGCATCGCCTCTATTTCACCACGTCATTCAGACTTCGAAAGAAGAAATGTTAACCTATTTAGTGTCCATAAATTATTTACATAAGTTCCTTTCCCTCCGTAATTACAAACGAACGAAAAATATCATAGAGCAAGAAAGTGTGCTTATTAAGCCCGGTGCCCACGCAACAACTTTCGTTGCCGCCTGCAGCGTAGAGGCAACTCAACTTATCCGTTTACGTAGTCGCGGCACAGCTTCAGCTGGCGTAAAATTTCACTGTATAAACAATAATCGTCGAATATCTCGGTCAGTACTGCAATTTCTACTCATAGCAAGTGACACTGGTGAACTTTTAGCGCTATCGCTCCTAGTTATGAGCAGTTTAATTAGGTCCAAAAACATTTATGTTTTAAGACTTAGTGCACGATCTTTATGCACGTCACGCCGAAGTTATGGCCACAACTACGCAGTATGATTAGTTGTGAGTTGGCTCTAGGCTGATAGCTGCAACGAAAGTTGTTACTTGGCACCTGTCTTTAGCCAACCTTTCAGTACTGACTTACCTTATGTTGTCAACTTTGCTCTTCACGACTTCCTGGTTATATCGATGATCCCGATGTGGTTACATTAAGTGAAATCGAATTTACTCCATGTGCCTCACCATAATACCAAACTCATGTTTGGCTTGCATGAAATGTCCATCTTGATGTTTTCACTGGCAGTAAGCGGCAATAGTGTGTTTTATTTTCCTAATATTCCGGTCGTCCTGTGATGATCATATTATAGAGAGCGAAACAGAAACGTCCCCATAATGAAGTAGATTCCCTTTTACTTAAAAAATATGAAAAATAAAGCATACTCATCATTATATCTCACTCAACAATTTCAGTCCTAAAGGGTATGGTTAGGTCCAACTCCTGGAACAACTGCATATCCGGTTTCTACACAGTTTTGACTCCTGCTAATCTTAGGAATCGGATTCGCGATCTCCAAGCTATCCCTATCAGTATTTAGCACAACTTTTGGCTTGAGCGGGCAACTACTAACTGCCAAATACCAACATGTTGATGGAGCTGATGAAAGCCTTTTTATTTTGTACATGCAAATGGCTTATACTGCCATGTTGCACTACTTCGGTGGGAAGCAGAACCGAGACCGGGTGTGCATTCCTTTAGGGTGTGACCCTGAGCCGAAGTTCTCCGGTTGTGCTTTCAGATCTTCTGAAGTGCGCAGCCTCCTTCTTCACCTGGACCTCTCCGGTGGTGTTGATCCATCGAGTATGATTCCGTTTTTTTTTTCGGAGGGTGGCTGGTGTGCCTGCAGCCCCGCTTGCTTCTGTGTTCTGTCGAATATTATGGCTATGCTCTTTCCCGGAACGCTGGCGTGTCGCTAATGTAACGCCTGTTCCGAAGGGCAGTGTCTCATCTCAGACCTCTGACTAGACGCATCTCGATCACAGAACCTGTTTTGTCTAATGTTTACGAAAGGTTTGTTGCTTCGAGGTTTCATCGCTTTCTTGAGAAGCAGAGTGTCCTTCCTGCGACACAATATTGTTTTCGTAAGGGCTTGGGATTTTGTGACGCTCTGCTTCTTTTATCATGTATTGCAGTTGGCACTTGGTAGGGCTTATGAGGTTAGATTGGTCCAGCTTGATTTCAATGCTGCTTTTGATCGGTTGAATCACTGGGGGTTGTTTCATAAGCTCAGATTGGTGGGAGTTGGTGGTTAAATTTTCATTATTGTTATTCAGTTTTTCGTGCGGTAGACACCGATGTGTAGTTGTTGATGGGATGGTTAGTAAGTTTTTGATGTGGCATCTGGTGTCCCACAGGGTAGTATTCTGGGCCTTTTACAGTTATCGTATATATTTATATACATATAGCGGACTTAAATTATCTTGTTCATAGTCTACTTGTTGGTAACGCTGATGATGTTACACTGCTGGCTGTTTGCGAGAATCCTAGTAATAGGTTGGAGGTTTCGGAATCCATTCACAATGATTTGCAAGAGATTGATTCCTGGTGTTCTAGGTGGAGGATGAGATTAAATGTAGTTAAGACTAAAACTAAGCTCGAGTCTAGGTCACGTACAGTGAGATCTACTTTCCTCGCACTCATAGTGGAAGGTGTGCCGCTTCCTGTGGTTAATGACATGGTAATCTTGGGTGTCAGTTTTGATCCTAAGTTGACGTTTGAGGCCCATATTCGTTTAATTACCTCATGAGCGTCGCAAAAATCTGTCTTATGCGACGTACTTGGAAGGCGTTTGGCTCGGTAGAGTTGATACGTCACTGCCTCAGTTGCTACGTCCTCCCCATTTAGAATATTGCTCCTTAGTCTGAAGTTCTGCTGCCCGTTGTAATTTGAGTTTGCTTGACAGAGTGGTACGTCGATGTGCGTTTATGTGGGATGGTGTTTTTCCTTGTGATCTGGCGCATCGTCGCAGAGTTGGTGGGGTTTGCTTTCTCTATAAGATAATATCATTTGTGTGAACATTTCAGCGAAACTCCCATCACGTTCTTGTGGGAGAGCGTACAACAATCGCTATATTTTTATTGTGACCCTAAATACTCAGGGTAACACGGGCGACGGCACGCCAGCAGCGAGGGTACAATTACTTGTAATAAAATCTATGATTTTTTTCGTTCACAGAAGGAGATTAAAACATGTCATAATACATAGGAAGCACCCCCGCTTAATAATTTAATTTCACCAGGGCACTGTGCATTTACTGTGAGCACTGCTCTTGAGGCCGTGAAGAGGCAAACTGTCTGAACGACATTGTTATGCTGTCAAAGAAGACACAAGGGTGGCATGTGTTGACTGGTGGTGGAACTCAAACATAGGGTTGTAGTGCTGAGGCCTTATTCGGCAGCTCGTATGAGTGCCCACCCTCCTGGCAACAAAAAACACCCATTAAAACCGATCCCAATAACTAGAAAACACATATATACCCCCGAGATAAACAGCAAAAAATATGTGATATACGAAGCGGCAAGCAAAAACAGTACATGTACTATGGGTAGCACTCACTAATTGGCAACAAGTCAATTAACAATTTAACCATAGCGGGAACCCGAGAGCACCCTCTCTCTGTACCGCACGGTACTCCAGACGAGCAGGAACGGAAACGGGGGGACTCCGGTCAGATGGAACACCCGTACAGAATATGGGGCTAGTGGGTGAAGAGTCTGTCCCAGCCCCAAACTCGACAAGAGTATTTCATCTAGGAAAGTGACTAGTGACACGACGACGAGAACGCTGAACACCGGCATACATGGGAACAGCAAGAAAGAAAGATGAGGGAGACCAGAACAAAGACGAGAAGGAAAAGATTAATCAGTATGAATATTGGAAAGTAGGAAGGGAAAAAAGGGGACTCGGAACATAGAAACTTAGCCAAGGGCCGATATACCTCTCGCGCACCTCCGGGCGCCACCTCCAAATCACAGAATGGGTGAACCTCACTAACTTAACCATACAGGGCCCGCATGGAAGACCATTTAAACTTTACAACTGATACCCGCTTACAAAATGCCACCATCCCTACAGAAAGACACTCAAATTCAGCACATGGAAAGCAACCCTTGAAAGCAATGTAAAATATCCCTATAACAGTTACAATAAAGATAAATGGTTAGGAAACTGTGCACGGAATTGGGACTGCGGGTACAGAGAATTAAGCAGATACAAATAGGAAAAGACAAGGAAAAAACACGCAAATAACCTAATTAAGAGAATGGAGATGTGGAGTACTTCAAAGTGCGAGCCTACACACCCTAGATAACAAACCTAACCGCAAAGATCCACCACTGCAGCGGCTCCCAGCTGCACTGCACCAAGCCTAAAGAACCAGGCCCTGCATTGGAGTATGACACGGAACTTGGAGACAATAATAATAGGGAGTGCAATGAAATGAGAGTGTACTGTGTCTAAAACCTGAACGGTAATAGTTATAGATGTATTTCTCTTCTTATCTGTACTAAGACCCAAACCTAATTGCAAAGAAATGGACGCACCCATCAGATCTGGGCCCGCAAGCTACCGGTATCACTGATGGTGGCCCAAAGAAAGAAAAGAATTGAGAATATTTGGATCGGGGGGCACACACAGATGAGAGTGGGAAAGAAAGCAGGGTAATAACACTGCCATCGTGGACCTCACACATAGCGCTGACACGCCGCACCAACACGCATAGCCACAGCATGTCGGGAGAACAAAACACATATATAATAGGCAAAGATGAATGATCGGCAGAGGCACAAGAGTAACTGGCAAAGAAGTGCACAAGAAGGGAAGACTGTAATTACGGAAGGCAAGTGCAGGAATGAAAGTGAGCGGTTGCAGGGACCTAAGTTAAAATCGAACTACACGACAATCCCTAGGCACAACTCCCGCATTAAATGAGCGAACTATGAGCGAAAGTATTCACAAGCACAAACACCCAAGTTAATACAGAACTAATAATACAGTGCACTCATTTTATTATCAATATTATTTCACCTAATCAAGTAATACAGCTAAAACTAAGCCAGATCATGACTTCATTGTTTACCCGACTACGGGTGCAGAAAAACTTCTACACGTGAATTAAAAACTAGGAAATGTACTCTGACGGTTGTGAAACAGAAAAGAGAAAGAGCAGGAACGACACATTGCCGGAAAGATGGAGCGGTAAAAGAATCTAACTAAACAGGAGAACCCGACAATTCCCCTAAGATCTGCAATTCATACCACTCAGGCTGGTCAAACCTAACTAACCTAGCGGCTAGCAGCGACATTTAACACAACACTCTTCTTTGGATTACCGAAAGGAGCTGAGAGTGAACACATAGATCACAGCAACACTCATTTAGGGAAATGACGTAAGGCACTAAAGGAACATCAACTGGGGAGATTACATATTTACATTTATGGCACTCAATTAGTAGCAAAAAAAGGAAGACAACCTTAAATCTCAAACATGGCAGGTGACTGGGGACTTACAGCACAGCCTGCTGCACCCCAACTCACGCCGAAACGCGCAAGCGGAAGTGCAACCGACACCCGCCTCCGACAAACTGCACTCATTCGTGGATCTTATATCCATAAATTCAAGTATTTAATAGTAAAGTGAGAAAATAGAAGACGCGAAGGAAGGCTGAAGCCTTGGGGCTTCAGCTACCCACCCGCATACGGCCCAGCGCCAACCCGCGCTGAAACCCCCTTCGAGTTTCACAGGCCGCGCTCGGTCGTCTAACATGAGCAGTTGTTGCTCAGAGGTAAGAGGAAAATCAAGAAAAAAATAGGATTGTTAAGCATATGACAGCCATCTTACAGCTAAATACTCAAGAAATACGACACAATATGGGTGCAATTTACCCACTACAGAAAACAAAAAGAATTAAAAATCAAATGTAGCGTAAAAATCAAATCTGATTCAGATGGGGCAACCGTCAAAAGCCATAATCGAAACACCAATGAAAAACAGTGACCGAAACATAAATGATACATATTATTGTACACTGCTTAAGTAAATGTTTCACTATTGGGCAACAAACATCCCTGATGATTCCCCTCTTGTTTTACAGGCCACATTGATTCCAGCATATCTGTTACTATACAAGCACTAATACAATTGATATTAGAAATTACTGCACTGGTTAATCTACGCCTTCCTGAATCTGCACAATCTACTGGTTAAAACAGAGCCATTTATTTGGCATGCCAAGAAACGTGGAGTCGAGGCATGTTTGGCATTTCCAAACATAATTAAACGGTCAATGTTCCTATCAAGACCAGTTGAATGGTGTCACTCTTGATGATATGGCTGCTCTTAATTATTAACATATGAAATTTGCCTCACCTTTGATATAACCTAACCCTGTTATTTTGATCTTGCTGAGCATATTACGATGACGACCATATATTCGTGGCCAAAACCTCTGAAGATGATCTTCCCTTCTGAACGCAAGCAACCCCGCAGGTGAATTTACACAGAATCGCCGAACTGGTAGATTACACAAACACAGCCGACATACCAGTACCAAGTTTAAACAGCCTAGCCCCAACATAAGGGCCCCACTCTAGAGCCACAATGAAAATTCAGCTCAGGTCACTTCAGTTGTACCAAAATATCTAATAAATATTGCTAAAAATAAAATCACTGGGAACAAGCATGGAATCACAACATAACAGTGAGGACACGTCATCCTGCGACAGCTGCCACGAGCAAAAAGTGTTGCCAACCAGCGTGAAGTCCGACATGGGCAAAGGGAAACCGTTCAAAATTAAAATCACACTGATTACAAGGAGGGCATTGGACTACGCAACAACAACGTTGACCGTCTTTACATTCAATTCGATGCTAGATGTATAGTCTCTCTAATCAGCATTTCAAGTAAATACCTTTATGTTATTCTGAATATAAATGACTTGCCAAACTAGACAGGACAACACTATCAGGTGAGACCCATTCATTGGATTAATTGGTGCATACTTTTATTTGTCATGTGTCACTCACCAAATGGGCAGCATTGTGCGAGGTTGCCCTGCCTCCTGCCATTACGGGCCCGATGCACCTAAATTATTTTCTGAGACCTTCTTGTGCTTCTCATGCAGTAGCGTTAGCTTAACTGTTTCAAACTTTCTATTGATCCAGTTCTCATCAAATAAGGGGAATTTTTAACCGTCTCCAAGTTAAGTGTTAGTTATTGATTAACAGGTGTCTGTAAGTGTTCGTGCAAGTTCTAAAACATGTATGTATAAAAATATGTATATAAACATATAATTATTGGAGGTGTATCGGGATCGACACGACGCCATACATTTAACTCTATTTTGACAACCCACCTTAAACCTCGCAACAATTGAATATAATATTGCCAAGACTGTCTGCATTAGAGGTGGACCGACTATTCACATTCGCGAAAATTTGCATAGTTTCCAGTACTCGCATTCGCGTGTAGGCATGCGAATATCAAAGCATATCCAAAGGTGAAGTTCCTCTGAAGTGGTGGAAGATGCACGTGAATATTTATCCTAATCATTCTCAGTTAGCAAAGTCTTATCTTGCTTGTCCGCCAACTAGTGTTGCGAGTGAGCGTCTTTTTAGTGGTGCCGGCCTAGTATATGATGAACAGCGAAGTAACCTGACTGGTGAAAGAGCAGAAAAATGGTTATTTTTAAAGTTCAACCTGCCACTTATAAATTTAACTATTTGATACTCGGAGTTATACATGTACTAGCAACAGCAATAATAGCTTGCATGTAATCTAGTGAATCTAGTCAATCTACTAGTAAATAATCCTCTTTCAAAGGGCGGTGGTTGGGGAAAGAGCTTGGTGGGATGCATGTAAGAGTGGGTCCTTGTCCCGCATCCTGGAAACAAAGAAAATTTAATGAATTTTAATTAGCAATTTAATTTTCTATAGCTATACTCTTACAATGAATTCAAATTTTGAATAGTCCACTCCACAATACAGACTCTAGAATTAAATAAAATGCTATATTTCTTGAGAAATGAAACTCTGAGTAAATATTTACATTCGCGAATATCAAAACACATTAATTGCATTCGCGATGTTAAAAAACAGACATTCGGTCCACCTGTACTCTGCATGTACAATAATCCTAGAACACAGAAAAACAAACCAGCCCGCTGATGGAGTCACATATCTCAGTGGTGTAGAGTTCACTTATCTTAACGACTTTTCTTATCCCTGGCACAAAATCACTGATGATTTTCGTAATAACCAAGATATAGAGAAAGAAATGCGGAAGCTCCCCACCCATTGAGGGGGGAGGTGTAATAGCAACATGGTAGTGAGGAACCTTGGTCACTGTTCTGAAGAAGTCAAGTGGCAGTTGTTTCGTAGTTATTGCTACCTTATGTACTGTAACTCACTTTGGTCAAACTTTAAGCAAAAGACCGTTGGGCGCTTACGTGTGTCGATCCTTTAATGGCATAATTTTGCCGCCTTCAGAATGCTCCGAGGTCATGTGTTGCTAGTGTGGTATTTGCTCATAAGTATACTTACGGCTTGGAAGTCAGAACAAAGAAAGGCACTTTCAGTCTCCAAAGCAGGTTACAAAAATCAGCTAATTCGCTTGTAGGTATGACTTTGAAATTGCTCTCGCTACGAACTGTCCGGTATCGTCGATGACAGCGCATACTCTAGCCAAACAATGAGTCCTAATGCTGAGTAGCGTGCAGTGATACTTTCAATTGCTTGCTCTATCTTCTTTAACTCTAGTGGTAAGATATGGGACCGTATTCAGAAAAGGAAGGATATCCTTGTAGGCATAAACTACAAGTATAAGGTAATGCTCTGCACCAAAAGGTAGCAGCATAAGCATATCCTTCTATCCATATTCATAATGATTACCTTATACTTGCGAGGATATCCTACAAGCAGAAGTAAAAGGTTGACTAGTGTTTCGGGAGGCACGGATCCAGGCCAACTAACATCCACACTAAAGTCAAACCAGCGTACAGTACCTATATATAAGCAGTTCTTTAGGGGCGAGGCTGAATTGAACGCAACAGTGCCAAATCTAATCTATTGACTAATACACTTTGAATATTCGAATATAGATATAATTTTATCGATTGAAACAAGTTGTACCACGCGCTTAGGTGAGATATGGCCACGCCCATCGGACTCCTTACGCTGGTTTGACTATAGTAAATATGTCTTCAGCATTACAACTGGTTTGAACATTTTCAATTATTCATGTACTAATCTCCATGCAGTTTTGGTTTCAGTATCCCTATGAGAGTACAATCGACGACACCAATAGCTGACGAAAACGTATCCCTCCTTTGCCATAACTGTTTCACCTCTGCTATTTCTCTGTTGGTAGGTGGAAACTTTATCTGTTCATTCGCAGGAGGAACAAGAGCACTCTGGAAGCGCGCGCATACGTCCACCAAGCAATGCAGCGTACGTCAACAAAAATTTAAAACTGGTGCTGAAACTATATATTTCATCTTAATATCAGAACCAAACTCTGGCCATTTGTGTCTTTTTACCGTAATTAAAGGTACTGTAACTTTCTTGAAAATCCGTCCGTAAGGTCTTGAGTTATGTTCTAACAAAATTTTGACAAACATCAGTGAAACCCACTAATGAACAAACCGATCATCACCAACATTTGATAATTTACAGGTATGTCTTTTATATTTTTTAACAATTCCTGTAAATTTTATAAAAATCCGTTCAAAACTTTTTGAGTTACTTTGCTGAAAATCATAAAATAAAACACAGAAACAAGCAAACAGATCGTCTCTATAATGTGGTCATTTACTCTTCGTAATATACCTAACAATTCATGTAAATTTCAAAAAAATCGGTTCATAAATTTTTAATTTAAGCAGTAAAATGTTACGAAAACATGGATTCACAAAAAAAGGAAAAAATAGGTACATATATAAATATAGAATTTGCACCACTACGTTAAACATGGGACAGTAATTTATGTCTCTAGAAAATATAATATCAAGTAAAAAATGTAGTGTTCAACAGTCGTGCTCGAAGGCGAAAAGCCGTTGAAGGCAG
>LQNS02276481.1:26829275-26843858 GCA_001587735.2 Parhyale hawaiensis | reverse complement strand
AAAATTAGCATTTTTTCCAGAGCGTCGGATTCGGCGTTTATTTAACTCTTTATGACTATTGGTTAAGTGTAAAATTGCAATGAAATAGTCTCGGTCGCTAAACTAACGTTGATTAAGGCTCACGATTCTGCACTCAACTCAGTAGTGTTTCGAGGAATTTTTGTCGTGATAGTCACGTAGGAAGTGAGCGGCGTGCAGGAGGTTTTACACACGCCACAAAATGTTTGCAGATGAGCCACTGCTGTGTCAACGTTGGAGTTGCAGTAGCTCGTATCTCGCGTACCCCATAAACTTGGCCCATGTTCTGAAATTGAAATAAATCTTAATTTCTCTATATATTCGTATTTCCTCTGCGTGAAGAAGCGTCCTCCAGAACACCTAAAGCCAGCAGCATAGCACGTCACCGGACAAGTGTACGTTAGCCAATGCTGTCATAGACGCAACCTTGACTGAGCCCCGAACAAACACTGATGACACAAACAAAACTCTTGCCTGGATATCTTCGCCTTCGCTTCAAAACGATGTAATAACACTGGGCGCCGCATGTAATTCGTAGCTCCAAGTTTCGCCAGCGTGTCTGTGAGTGTGTCACGAGGCGACATCCACTGGGACAACTCTATTATGATGAACCAATTACATTGACTTGAACTTATCCAAAAATTTATCCATGGACGATGGTTTGGATGATCCAGGTCGGGTTCCAAAGCATTCATCAACCGCTCCGTTTACCATTGAGAAGCAGTTGGACGGAGTGTAACTCCCTCTCAATTGTATTCGGTTTGTGATGAGAAAAATTCGATTTAGCACTATTGAGAGTATCTTGTGTTAATGGAACTGTGCCAATCGATGACACCTAATGAACTTGCTGGTGAAATTCAGAGCTTATCAGGGGTGGCAGCGCTTGAGTAGGGTGGGGTTGGAGGGAAGAGGTCGAGGGACTCACAAACTGCTAGGCAAAATAACTGTACTTCATTAATGGTAAGGAACTAGCGTCACAAAATATTTCGTGTTTTTACCAATCAACATCTTTTTACACAAATATATAAGACAATATGCTCTTATAACTCAGAAAATACTGTATAACACCGTACACGCTACGTTGGCTCGTCCTCTTCATTTCTACATAGAAGATGCGCTTATCAGATGACGTTGCTTATCTACAGCTGTTGACGCTATTATAATATTCAGCGGTGATAATCCCGGCCATAGTAATACGTTAATTGAAACAGGCATCTTTTACGCAGATTTGACTCATTATCAGGTGGTTAAAGAAAATGTTTATATCACTTAGCGATTTTCTCTTAATTGAAAAATTACTGTAAATTGCGTTGTGACTTTTTTTCGGTAATGTCATATTAATTTCAGCGTATCTTGACGGTATTCGACAATAGTTAAGATTTAATACTGCCTCTTTGTATTTTCAGTAAAAATAGTTTTGGTGGTGCTGGCCTCCGCATAGCATTACAATATTACTATATAGACTGAGACTCCTCTTACTATTATCAAAGACCTGGTGCAACGAGCTATCAGTTTACTGACAATGTTGGATCAGCACCGACTGTTCTGCCTCGCTAAACAGTTTTTCATTGAGACTGGTATGGTTTTTGTAACTGACAGTCCGTGCACTGTTCTTTTTCGTCGGCTGCTTCTTCATTACGTTCAGTTTAAAATAACAAACACCAAAAAACAAGAGTTTTTAAATTAACCAAAAGAACGATTCCATTATGGTAGCGGCGATTCGTAGACTTTGTATAAGTACGCGATGTAGCTGATTAATGTATGGAACGCCGCCTAAATTTGAGTATGAAGCTGAATGCAAGTCCAGGTCGACGACTCCGTCGAGCTCGGGTACTTTTAAACAAGTCTCTGAATGCAGGTGACAGAATGTTGCAGGGACTGAACAGTCTACAGATATTCTGTGTCATCTTTTGTGGGCAGCTTACGTATAATTAATGCACATAGCCCGTGTTTTGAGTAGCATTGGGCTCCTGCATAAGATTAATGTAGTGCTTTATGACAGCAGTCAAGTCTATGATTCTTAATTTTGTTGAAGCATTGCATCCTCTATTATCTGAGCTTCAGCTATTATTATTGGGTTTGCTGAACCGACTGAAAGGCCCTATGCCAGCCAGCTGGATGCCCAGAACAATTTAATGAACTTGTCCCATTGGTGGAACTGAGTTTTTCTTGTCACATCCCACGGTCTTTAGGAAGAAAATGCAAGGGTGGCGCCTGAGGGCCATTCCTTCACGTTGGAAACTGTCAGAGAGCCAACCCACCAGTTCTACCTGCATCAATGTTGGTAAAGAATTCTTTGGCGGGGTTCGAGATCGCCTGTGTGAATGTGCAAGCATTCAAGTCAGCAGCCAGCAGGTTTTTCTGTGATTTTTCTTTTAGAGGCCCTGGGGGTCAGTTAATAATGCCTTAAGTTTTATTACTTCTGAGGCCCCAGCGTGCACTTTTATGAAAAAACTAACAGTAATCCTTGTAAATGTGGTAGCGGATCTAAAAAGAAATGAAGTACCAAGATTTTTTGCACCATCTTGAGTGAGCTCATTTTATTACAAGTACGAAGAGATACAATTTTCTTGTCTCTCCAATAAAATTATGTCCCGAACTTTCGGCAATTCCAGTGTTCGTAAATTGGACATTGTTCTATTGTGTATAAAATTATAGAACAAAACTATTTCCCCATTTTAAACTAGCTGACGCACCATCTCGGTCGAAACTGATTCTGAATATATATTATGTACTTACATTTGTTCGCTTTCAGTGTAAAAATTTTCAGAACAGTTTTTAATTAAGTAAAGGAGTGATAATAATATGTATTTTAGCATATTATGTTGGACAAATCATAATTATCACTCTCAAAAAACGTGATCAACAAGGTTCTTTAAAGCAGTTGGCAATGCCAACGTAAACATTCACCGGCTGGGTATCTATAATCGCCTTTCCTAGTACAAGTACTTTGCACAGTTCAACACCAAAGCTGACGGTTATGTTCTACGAGTCGAGTTGTGACAACGAAAGACGGAGGAATTTCGATTTAAACATTATTATGAGATCTAAAACAGTATATAGTTTTGAAAACTTTACAGTTCTAAAAAGATTCAGCATTCCTTGTGTTGCTTTATGGTTAATTGGTTAGACGTGGCACGTCTCGTAACACTAGTGCCCGCGATGGTCGACTTATAAGAAACTAGAGCAGGCTGAAAGCGCATACCTCCGCCAAGCGAGGCAACGGTAGCAAAAAATTCAAATTGGCTCTGAAACCATAATTTTCTTTGTGTAAACTCCAAAATCTAATCATTTGTGTCTTTTGATAGTAATAACAGCTTGTGCAATTTTCTTGAAGATCCGTTCATAACTTTTTGAGTTATACTGCTAACAAACGTTATGACAAACATGAGTCAAACATACAAACGAACAAACCAATCTGCACCAAAATTTAATCATTCATGTCTTTTAATATTACTAACAATCCCTATGAATTTCATGAAGATCCATTCCCATTTTTTGAGTTCTAGTGCTAACAAGCATAAAATTAAAAACCGTGGCAAACGAACGAACGAACGAACAAACATCATTATCAAAATTAGATCATTTACTCTCTGTTATATACCAAACAACTCATGTTAATTTAAAAAAACAATCCACGCATAACTTTCTGAGTTATGTCATTGAGAAATAGGAGGCAGACAAACAAACAAACAAACGGATGGACATATCTTCACCAAAAGTTAATCATCTGTTCCTCCTAACATACTTAACAATACCTGTAAAATTTTGTCCAAATCGGTTCATAACTGTCTGAGTTATCTTGGTGACAGACAGACAGCCGACAGACAGAGAGACCAACAGCCAGACACGACGAAAACATAGCCTCCTTGGCGGAGGTAACTATCTATAAAGATTTGTTTCAAAACAGCTACAGGAATCTACCATAATTAAACCATGCTTGTGAGTTTTGCGTCTCTCGTAACAGCATGTACCCCTTCGTTTGAAGTATGGTGGACATAGGACAATTAGAAAGTCCGTCCTAATGATAATGATTGGTCAGGTATCATCTTCATGGATTAGACACAGTTTTGGTTAACTAATTCTGACAAAAAACTGAAAAAAATCATGAATATTTTGTAAGTTCAATAAAACTTGAAAGAGATAGTGTTAGCGTTTGAAGATTTTTGTGTTGCATGCAGGGCTTGACCTTAAAATCAGAGGAAGAAAGTAAACTCATATGCAGAACTAGAGCACTCTGAGAGCGCATACCTCCGCCAAGCGAGGCAACGGTAGTAAGAAACTCAAATTGGCTCTGAAACAATTATTTTCTTTATATAATCCAAAATCTAATCATTTGTGCCTTTTGATAGTAATAACAGCTTGTGCAATTTTCTTGAAGATCCGTTCATACCTTTTTGAGTTATACTCTTATCAAATGGTTAGATAAACATGAGTCAAACATACCAACGAACAAACCGATCTGCACCAAAATTTAATCATTATGTCTTCTGACATTACTAATAACCCATATAAATTTCAATATTTTTCTGAGTTATTTTGCTAATAAGCATTAAATTAAAAACAGTGATAAACGAACAAACGGATCATTACCAAAATATGGTCATCTACTCTTTGTTATATACCTAACAACTCATGTTAATTTCAGTGAGGTAGACATGAGGTAGACAAACAAACGAATGGACATATCTTCACCAAAAGTTAATCATCTGTTTCTCCTAACATACCTAACAATCCCTGGAAATTTCGTCCAAATCGGTTCATAACTTTTTGAGGTATCTTGGTGACTGACACACATAACTTTTGAATTATCTTGGGGACTGACACACAGACAAACACGACGAAAACATAACCTTCTTGGCGGAGGTAACAATTGTGATACACTGTGTCATTCTGATACTAGAAAAACCGTTGATTCCTCAGCCTATATACATTTATGTATGACAACGTACCATGCTGTATGGCTAAGATAGTACTTGACGATTAACGAAAAAAGGTAATAAAATGGTTCCTGAATGTCCTGATTTAGACCCTATAAAAGACTTGTGGAAAATCATTGGAGACTTTGCAAGAAAAGCTAAGCCATCGAACAAATTAAAGCAATTTGTTTAAGTAAGTCGAATACGAATAGTACAAGAGCACTCAAGACCACTATCAAATCAAGGTAATATACTAAGAGCGAAGATTTTCCAAGATTATTGCTAGCAAGTACCTGTTCACTCGTTTCTAAATTGTTTGCAATACATCCTCGGAAACTTTTTTATTTGTTCAGTTTTTCTGGACATTTTTAAAGAAATGCTCCCATAGATTGCGCGCTACAAAAAGCTGAAATTTTTATTTTGTAACTCGATTATTCATATGAAAATTTGCCTGAAAATTTACACACATATGAACTTATGCTAATACAGGTCATTCTCGACAAAATTAACGTAAAAGCTTGACTAACATAAAAAATTATTTTACGACTTTGAACAAGTCAACGACTGTAGTTACATTCTACATCAAATGTTCATATTACTGTAAGAGGTTGACAAAGGCTACTACAGCAAGCTTCTTGTTTAGGCCACTTTCTTTTCAACAGTATCGTCTCGCACGATTTTTACTCGGCAATGAATAGCCCAAGTGTATTTTTTTCACACGGGCGTTGAATTTCAATTTTACTACTACCAATTTTACCAACACTAATATGATCTCTTCCACGCCAGAATTTGCACTTTATTCAGTTCCGCTGGAAGCTCCTAAGAAGTAGTGTAATTGCGACTCTCAAACTTAATGCTAATTGGGAATGATTAGGTCAATAAATATAATTTGAGAGCTGCTGCTATAAACTTCAATGCACTATGTAGATCTCATCAGATCTGGGATTCGGCATTTTTTATACCGCCCGTATCGGTATTCGCTAGATGAAAACGTGTCATTCGGTTCGGTATTTTGGTTCGGTATTATTATTAATACTTGGGGCACGGGCCCCCACGGACAGGAAATATAACCCAAATGAAGCACTTTGCAACACCGAAACGCTGCTAAATCCAGCTGACTTAAACGCCTGCAGGCCAATACGACCGAAAGACGATGCCGGCAATGAGTTCCAAACCCTAACACACCAGAGTACGAAGCACCGACCGAACTGATTAGTGTGGCACCTAAAATTCTTCACCGTGAAAGAGTGCGCACCGACCTCAGCATGTGTAATTCTCCTAGAGACTTTGAGGGCCTGGGCAGAAGAATACAACCAATGCCTCTCATTATTGTACAGTGTACACCTTATAATACGTACAGAGTTCGGCCACCTCGCTCCTGAGGGACAGGTTCACCAGATCATTATCTGTGTACAACCTGCCGGCCCAAAGTAACAAGTCGGTCCAACAGACGTGACTGTCAGCAACTGAAGCCCAGACCGGTGAGTAATGCTTCAACACAGGCAGCAAAAAAGCATAGAAACATCTGCGGACAACCTCCCTGTCACAAAATACCGTCAACAGACACACTCTGCATTCGCTCAGAAACAAAATCACGAATGATTGACAGAACCTTATCACCCACATCAAACGACTCAAGCTTGTATAATAGACCCCTGTGGTTGACCCTGTCAAACGCCGTGTTCAAGTCCAACTGTACAAGGCGTGCCGCAGACAGACAATCCAGGGTAGATTGTAAATGGTGTGCCACCGACAACAAGGCGTCACAACAACCCAAACCAGTTCTCTGTGCAAACTGACCAGCAGGCAGCAAACCCATAACCTCAGCAAAACGACCAAGCTTACAAGCGACCAAAATCTCGAACACTTTCGACAAAATGGGAGTCACCGTAATGGGCCGGTAGTTGGCAACATGGAGCGACGCTAGACACTTATTGGGAATGGTTGTAATATTCCTAGTACGCTAACAACGGGGAAACCTTCCTAACCGTATCAGGAGCCGGAAGATCACTGCTAGCTTAGGAGCAAGAACGCCAGCAAGCTGCTTATAAAACAGAGGAAACATACCCACCCGGCATGTGTATTTAAACATAATCCTTATATAAGTATATATATAAAAACATCTCTAAAAGCCTTTTAATACATTCTATAGCCCATAGAACACCTACATCAAGCTCTAAACTACATTATTCACTGGCATTTCACGCTCCACTAAGCTCGGAAGGACGTGACAGTTGAGTGAGAGAAATATTAAGACAGCGCAACGTCTCTTCTCCTTAATGAAGTGAAATACAGCGTGAAAAAGCTCAATGGAACAAAAATCAATGGGATTTTCCTAATGTCTTCCAGGAAGGACGGTGTATCATAGGGGGCTAAGAAGTATCTTTTGTGGGTGCGGGAAATCTAAATGTACCGAAGAAAGTCATTCGGTAGATCCATTCGGTGTCGGTAGAATATTAATTAAAGATTAGGTACTTCGGTAGATGAAACAACCGCTGGTACTACCGAAATACCGAATTTCATTCTGTAGTCCCACCTCTGGATCTCAGGACCACACTGTGATAAATTATGTAGTTGAAATTACTAGGTATGAGAAGCATTGACCATCACTGTATTACAGCAAACAGCTGCTTGCAGTCACGCTGCTTCACCCTAACCTATGATTTCCCCACACCAGGAACCATGTCGTTACCACAAGCGCTGGCTGGCGGCCTCACTGCCACAGAGCTGCAGCCTGAAGAGCAGGAGCAGGTGACCCGCAGCATGTTGTGCAGATCGGGTGTCTTACGCGTGCAACCGGCTGGTACTATCCTGCGCCGGGAGTACATACACTTCCATGAACAGATCAACAACTTTAAGGTGAGCAACGCAGTGCTGAAACCTCCTTATTTGTAGAAAAGGTTATAGATTTCCAAAAATTTTACCGCAAAAAAATTCCGGCAAATGTTAAGCAGTTAGGAAGAGCTACGTGAAGTCGCTTTGCTCGGATACTCCAACAAGGAAACTGCATTGCACTGGTTAAAGCTACAGCTAGCTGTCAATTAGGACTCAGAGTGTACGGCTGCAGTCGACCTCAATTTGTTCGAGCTATGGCGTCAAGTAGACGGAGGGCTCAATTAAAAGTTTCAGCCTCCACCCGAAGGCCAGTGCCTCCTCCCTCAGCGACCATGAGTGAAAGAATTACTAACGTTTTATTCCCTGGCACTAAAACTTGCCCTCCCTCGCTTGGGATCCATCGTCTGATCTCCCGATAATAAGCGACTGAGCAATCTTGACCGCTGAACTACCGGGAGTATAATCGGGTTGCTATGGGCTGGCATGACGATACCCTTTTTAATTATGTATTATTCCGCCGTGCCGTCCCGACCCACAATAATTTCATGTAAAACACTTGTGGGTTTGGCTTTCTCTTGTCGGACGTCGAACCGTGTGGTTGTCCGCTACTGATCTTATGAAATTCTCTTGCCTGTTACCCTTGTATTTTGAACACATTGTGTATACTATTGTGTATAATATAAATAGGCTTGGTTTATGAGATAGCTTCTGATTGTTTCTTTTATTTGTGCCAGAGCTATAAATACGACCTATGCCTCCTATTTTCGCCCGGTTCTTGTTCGATTCAAATTTTCGTGGTTTAGTGCACTTTATGGTCGAAGACTTTATTGCGTCAGCTCATGATATGATGATTGTCCTTTAGACAAGTGTTTTAGGAACTTCTGGTTTGATTCTGGTCTTAATAATTGAAAAGCCGCTCTGCTGAACTTTGTGAACTGTTTTCAAACCTGTGTGGCATGTGCGTATTGTGCACCGTTTTAGAATAGCTATGCATAATGAGCTCCTAATATATAAGTGGAAAAGCAACTACGTGTGTTTTACTGTCACCTCACGGCTACAGGGAAATTGAAACGAACCAGCTAATGGGTAACGTTAATCTGTCATATGAATACAGGCTAAATTGGACGAGCAGAAAAGTATGGCATAGGGGGTATCAATAAAATTATAACCTCTAGCCAGCTTCATCCATATCGTAATGTAACAAGATTGCCTAGGGTAAGCGATATCTTCGTGCAGTATTTGGTACAGTAAAAGTCATTCTGTACATTAGGGATAAGTAACAGTAGCTTCAATGGCGGTACCCTTCGAATCTTTCTCTCGATGCGTTCTGGAAATATTCATTCTCATTTTTATTATTGTAAAATGACAATTACATATATAGAAAATGCAACACTGTTTATGCCATATCTTCAAAAATAGATGGAATGGATATATTAGTTTTTGTTTAGTTACAAAAAAAGTACGAGTGCATCTTTCAGTAATTGTTTATATTTACTACAGAATCAGCTTCAAATCTATTCCGTACATCCTATGACGGCATGTTCGGTATTCGAGGTTATCATAACAACCAACAATGTTGCGCTAATTACTTCCGCCGAAGAGGTTATGTTTTCGTCGGATTTTGTCTGGCTGTGAATCCCTTTGTCTGCCTGTCATCAAAATAACTAAAAAGGGTATGAACGGATTTGTATGAAATTTACAGGGATTATTAAGTATCTTAGGATTAACAGATGATTAACTTTTAGTGAAGATCCGTTCGTCCGTTTGTTTGTGTGTCGGCCTCTTCTTTGTCAATGCCATAACTCAAAAAGTAATGGATGGATTTTCATGAAATTTACATGAGTTGTTAGGTTTAATACGAAGTAAATGACCAAATTTTGTGGTGATCTCATTGTTCGTTCGTGTGTTTGTCGCTGTGTTTGATTTTGTGCTTGTTTGTGCAATAACTGAGAAAGTTCTTAGTGGATCCGTAAGAAATTTGCACGAGCTTTTAGTAATGTTAAAAGACATAAATGATTGAATTTTAGTGCAGATCGGCTGGTTCTTTTGCATGTTTGACTTATGTTTGCCATAATGTTTGTAAGCATCATAACTCAGAAAGTTATGAGCGGATCTCCAAGAAAATTCCAGAAGGTGCTAATACTATCAAAAGGCCCAAATGATTATATTTTGAACTTGATACAAGAAAATCGAGGTTTCAGCGCCAATCTGAATATTTCGTTACCGTTGCCTTGCTTTACGGAAGTATGCGCTCTCAGCGTGTTCTAGTTGAGATCTTAGGATAAAAAAGCGGCTACCTTAGCCGAATTTTACGTCGTTCAGGACTATTTAATTGGGGTTTTCCGGTATTGTACTTTAAAACTAATATATTTGTTCGCTAGGTATCTAAAAGATAATATACTACAGTAAATGGTTGCTGTTGAGTTATTATATTAATATCAATACAAACTAGGACGTCTCGTGCGTAAGATTATCACATGCGGTGGGGCAAATTCAACGAAGTCATTTTTGATGGCCAGCTAATCTTAGTTTCTCGTATGGATGCTGTGTCCAACAAGGCTAACGCCATGCTGTCAGCCCCGTGGCACGAGACGATCTGCCACGGTGGAGGCAAATTCGACTCTTTGGAAGAAAATTCAACGCCGTCATTTTTTATGGCCAGCTATGACTGGTTTTTTGGAATGGGTCACATCTAGTTCAACCCACCAAACTCCCTACAAAAATTATGAAGATTGCTCTACTCATTCGACCACTTATTGGGTGGACAGACATATGAACAAATATATATATTTGCAAATATACTTAAGTCTTCAACGAAAATGTCATCACCTCTCACTTCGTTTGCGGGTGATAATGAGCACAGTAATATCGTAAAGTCAACGTTAACCGCACCCTCGACTGGGAAATCCCACGCACTGGTTCACGCTGCAGATATAAGCCAACTGGCCTCAGAGGAGTATAAGGCCGCTGTTGAGCACAAGTTTTCAATAGATACGCCTGACGCCAGCGACGAAAGGCTGTAGGCAATAGACCTGCCCCTCTCTATTTGTGGCTAGTGTCAGTACCCACGAAATAGCACGCGGGCCGGTGGCGGACTCAGCACATCAAGTGACACAAAAAAACCTTGCCTGCCTGGCTGCTAGGCTCGAACTGGCGATCATGAGCGTCAACAGCAGCGCCTCTCCGCTGCTGGTGCTTCTAGAAAAATAATAGATTTTTCTACCATCAAAACCATTGTGATTTTATCCCACATTATCCGTTCATATTTCAAAATTTTGATGGCATTGATGGACAAAACGTGCATCTTTAAATCAAATGATAATCCACTAATGAGAAAATAAAACACTATCCTATGGCAAATTATAGACAATGAAAAGAAAGTAGACCGCTAACTAAAACTAAAATTTAACGTTTCGGGATTTTTTTCCCATCATCAGAAACTTCAAATAAAAACTACAAAGGACGCCTAACAGAATTTATTTTAGATGGCCTAAGTTTTCACATGTGTTAACAGGGTAGGACCTAAGGGGTGAATGACCATGGTGCGCTATCGGGTTCTAATATAAGCGTCGGACGGTAAAGGAAGTGGAGGAAAACGGGCAAGTACAGTCAGGAGGAAAAAGTGTCAGTCTTGGGTTGTGACCAGAGGTACAACTGTAGTCATACTGAGGCTAGGTTTTGTTGGATATATAGTGATAGTGAATCTAAGGCAGAAATAAAAGAACATGTACAGTCGGAGAAAGAATGTCGGTAATGGGCTATAGTCTAAAAAGCGAATGAACAGAGCTGTGAGAAGGGGCCAGGTGTCAGCTCCTGTACAGTCGGCAGATGTGGAGCTAGTTAGTCGGGGATAGTCTGAAGAGGTACAGCTGAGGTCATAATGTTGAGGCTATGTTTTGTTCTATGGGTATAAAAGGATTCAAATTTGTGAGCTCGATTGGATTAGAAGAGTCAATGATTGAGAAGTCATTTTTGCTGATGGGATGGTCGTTTTGCTCAGCATTCAGGCGGGGAGCTGAATGTGAAGGTTTTGCATGGGTTGAACCGGTTCGGCTGGATGCACCTAAATGTTGGTCAATGCGAGCTTAGAAATGTTTAGTGCTACCAATTTACGAGGCATTGCATCCTCTGCAGTTGAAACGGTCGATAACACCTGACGGGAGCGGTGTGGGTGGTTTGTCTTTGAATATAAAGTATGACCCTAAGGTAAATGTGTTTTTGTAAGAAAATTTGAAGTTTATCTGGGTAAGCTTCAGAAAGGAATGTTTTCAATGCGTTTGCTGCACTAACAGAGGTTTTGTTGTACTATGGAAGCGAATGAAAGAAGTCTAATTAAGGGAAATAGCGTTTGCTAGTGCCAGGATCGAACAGTTTGTCTAGGAACAATTTGCAGTAGTGGTCCAGAAGATGGTGCGGGTAACCGTTATTTTTGAAGAAAGTTCGGAGAAAGTCGACTTCGTTTGAGAAGGGAAGGTAGGAAGAGGTGGACAAATGTTATGTTCCAAATAGTTGAGTTTTTATAGCGTCGATTTTAAACTGATCGTAGCAGTGACTGAAAAAGCTTGTCCCGAGGCTAGAGAACGTGAGCTTTCTGTGAATCCCAGTCACAAGCGTTGAGTCGTGGTGGGGAACTAAAACGTCTAAGAAAGCTAAAGAATAATCTGACTGGTTTTCGGCAGTGAACTTGATATTTACTATTTAGATAATCCAGAAATAAATCAGAATCTGTTTGATTCTTAAATATTAGGAAGGTGTCATCTACATAGCGGCTGTAGTGGATCGGTTTGAAGTCATTTGTGTAATCGCAAAGCCAAAGTGTCTCATGATGGTATAGGAAGCTCTTTGCTAGCGACGGACTGAGAGGGCTACCCATGGAAACCCCATCTATTGTACAGTCTATTGTTAAATATGAAGAAGGAATCTTTAATGGCGAGACTAAGTAAAGTTCTAAAGGTAGGTTCGTCCATGTTGTTGAATAGGTCCGTGCCGTCAAAAATTTTGTTGCAAATGATATCTATAGTTTTGTCTACGGGGATGTTTGTGAGAAGGGAGGTGACATCAAAGCTGGATAAGTGGGCGTTTTGAGGCAATTGGAGGTCCTTGATTCGGTCACGAAATTCATATGAGTTGCGAAAACTAAATTGATTAGTGGTTAAAGGTTCAAGTAACGGGACGAGGAACGTAGCAATAGAATAGAACGGGGTTTTATAAGCAGCTAGAATTGGTCGTAAGAGGACATCGGCTTTGTGTCCTTTCGGGAGCCCGTACATGATGCCCGGGGAAGCACCTGAGTTGTGGAGTGAACGGTAAATCGAGTCAGCGATGATGCCTTGGTCTAACAATTTTTTTAGAAATCTATGAATTTTGTCGATGAATTTAAGCGTAAGTTTGAATGGGTCGGTATACGAATCATAAACAGTGAACTTGGTTGTATCGGAGAGGATGGCATTGATTTTTTGATAATACTGATTTTTGTCCAGAATGGCAACACCTCTTCCCTTGTCGGGTCTGCACACAATCACCGAATTTTCTTTGTGGAAGGAAGTTATATAATAGCCATAGATCAGACCTAGAAAATATTGGAGAAAATACTCTATGTTTACTGTAAGAGTTGTAAATGATATTATAAGTTTCTTTTATTTTTTTATTTTTTTTTTTATTTTTGCAAATGAAAAGTTAGGGGCAGTGGTTGCGATTTCAGTCTGTTAGCTAGGCCTTCAAAACCTATGAAGTGTTTGTAATGGTCCGGTTTGAATATGGGCAGGCAGAATTCCAGGCCGAATGACTGTAGAAATTTGAGGCGTGGTTGAAGTATTACTTTTGAGTAGTTACGTTGACTGGATTACAGGAGGTTAGGTTTGGGGATGCTGCTAATGCGTTCAACTTTCTGCTGTGGACGAATTTGGTTCTATCTATGAATTTCTTGGTGTTGGACTGTACAAAGTGAACTAAACTGATTTAGTCAAGAAATGAAAAAGAGTTTTTAATCTGAAATAGGTACTGGTTGGTCGAATTAGTATGGTTGACGATGTTGCTATGCCGAGTTTGAATTTCCAAGTCAAAGAGTTTAGATTGCCAGGATTTGTACAGTTGGCTGTTCTGAAGTGACTATCGATACAAATGGAAGCGGAAAAATTTTGGGATGACTTGATATGCTTTGCAACATGCTAAGAAGTATAGGTCTAGCTTTGCTTTTTTCTGGAGAATTTTTCATATTTCCTGAATATTGACACGCCGGGTTGTCCATATCTGTTGAAAATTGTAGCTGCTATTGGTTTATTAGCAGGGAATTTAATTTCAAGAGGAAGAGGTATATGAAGCTGATGATAAGCATTTCGGTGAAGGAACTGTGCCTAATTATGGAGAAGTGCACTGCGTCTCCCGCAGTAAGTCGCGTAAGAGAGCGCAGTGCATGGATCGTTCTGGAGTATTGACCGGTCAACAAACCGTAGTTCATCGAGCACGTTTAAAATTTCGACAACAATCTGCCGCGTCCATAAAATTCGTGTACCACATTACGAGGAGCGCTTTTCAAGCACCCAATTGATTCCCTTTTCTGTCTGTATTTTGTCATATAAGATGTTGCATTAATTGGGCTGAGCAAGAGACCTATTTCTAGAAATAAGACGAAGACTAATCTTCGGGCATACCTTGAGTACCTACCTTGAGGGTCTTCGGAAGAAGTCCAGGTGACGTTGCTCACGTCACCCTACGTGTGTGGAGTCACTCTGCTGGGTGTCTTCTGTGGTGCCGCAGTTTGCGACCAAAGAGAGAGCCAGCAGCGAATTATCTCCACAGTGCACGTAACCGC
>LQNS02276481.1:26778681-26796544 GCA_001587735.2 Parhyale hawaiensis | reverse complement strand
TTCTTCAGTTTTAGATAGGGGAAAAATGAGGAAGCCAGCGGGGGTTTTCCTGAAGGGCTAACTTACTGCCTTCATTTATCGCACACGTGCACCAGTCATTAATAACCCAATATGCCGTCATTTACAATGACGGCTCGGGACACTAGTATTATATATAAAACCGATTCACGAATGGTATTATTATACTGGGTACGGCATGCATAGGGTTAGATCTAAAATATTGGTCAATTTCTACATTCACTGTCTGAATTTCATAATGATATGAGAATACTAATACAAGCTAATGAGCTGCATAGTCTTTGTCGCAAGCTTGTTTGTTTTGACACATGATGATATGAGAATACTGTACTAATACAAGCTAATGAGCTGCATAGTATTTGTCGCTAGCTTGTTTGTTTTGACATATGATGATATGAGAATATTGTACTAATACAAGCTAATGAGCTGCTTAGTATTTGTCGCTAGCTTGTTTGTTTTGACACATGATGATATGAGAATGCTGTACTAATACAAGCTAATGAGCTGCATAATATTTGTCGCTAGCTTGTTTGTTTTGACACATGATGATATGTGAATACTGTACTAATACAAGCTAATGAGCTGCATAGTCTTTGTCGCTAGCTTGTTTGTTTTGATAGATGATGTTATAAGCATAGTCTTTGTCTCTAAATTGTTTGGTTTGACAGATGATGGTATAAGAGTAATAATACAAGCTAATGAGCTGCATAGTTTTTGCCGTTAGTTTGTTTGGTTTGGCAGATGATGGCATATTCCACCCGTGCAGGTGGAGCAGCAGACGAGCTTCAAGAACCTTCAGCGGGTGGATCCTTTGCGTTTCATGAAGTCTACCATCTGTGACCAGGAGGTGGCGCAGAAGGATGGCTCCTTCATCAGAGCAGGTAAACTTCAACTATGTCACAGTATAGACGAAGCAGGTTGTGGCGAACCAGCTTTTTTTACCAGATCCTATTCACTTGACGTCAAGAGCATAATGACGCCATCATAAACCAATAGCAGTGTTTAGGTTGCTCACGTGACCGTATAGCATGGAGTATGCCTCTCGAGTCAAGCCCGAGGTGATCGCATGAGCGTAGCTGAAATGAAGCTGTCCTATTGACTGACGCACAGGAAGTTAATTTTCTCTAAGAAAAGAGCCTAGTTCACTTTCCTGTACCGTGAAGTATCGTGCAGACCAATGATTTATCGTCACTGCCAATTACATTTATTCACTAATTATTTATAATTCTATCTTATTTCATTGGCATATCATAAATGATAAAACAAGAGTCTCCTTGTAAAGGTCCGCTCCTTACGCATGGTAGCAAAGTTCGGGTAAAATATCGGCCCTTATTTACGGTAAAATATTTGTTTCACCTTAGTCGCAATTAATCAAACATTTAAATGAAGAAAGAAGAGTTACAGCTATAATCTTGAAATTAAAAACGCTTGGAGTGTAGCGTCATGATTTAGCTCAGAAATCGGCAACACCAAACAATCCGCTTTAGGGGGCGTAGAATGGTCGAAAGGCCATAGGAATAAGCATGTTCGCCCATCCTACAGTATGTTATTGGAGGTATTAGCACCTCCAAAGGACCCCAGAAGTTACCCAGCCTTAGGTTGGCGTTGGGGACGCCTGTCTTTTGTGCTCACTTTGTTTCCTATCCGCAGAGCCAGAATGCTAGCGCGTTAGCCTCATGTACGCTGGTATGGAAGATAGAGAGAGTTTTTGCCAGACTGGTGGATTGTTGCTGTATTTGGCTTGCTGAGTCAGCACTTCTGGCATTTAGATGCTACTGTGAAGGTGCTGACCCTCACCAGAAATTAGAATAGTTGGAAGCGGGGGTGCTGTTGTCGCATGGCCTTTCCGTTTTGACGTCATAGTCCTGAGAAAAACTGTAATCGACTGCAGCCGTACACTTCTAGCACCAGCGGTCAACTATCTGCAGCACAAACCAGTGCATGAGGATTTCTCTCTTGGAAAGGTAGTCAAGTTGACTGTACCATTATCATTCATTTTTATGCGCATATTAATTATTGTGCTGTATTCAGAGTCTCCTCTTCTTTCTCGACTTGCACTTCACAAGCGCTTTGATTATGCGTGCGAACACCCTCGTGCATGGGTCCCGTATTTCCATTGACATGCTGCATTTCCCTTCCCTTTCCTCTCTTGAATCCCCCTAGTTGAGTCTAGGAAGGGTTCCACAACGTATTCACTCAGTCACATAGAGAACGACAATGTTTATTTTCTTTCTAGAGTGTTGCCAAGTTACTCAACTGAAGAGTGTTGTAATCATAACCTAACTGGGCTACCATAGCCTGAAAATTAGTTACCGCTACCCAGGAAGCAAAGAGCGTAACGGGAGGACTCACGAAAAATTAGCACAAAAAAGTGACGTCATCATCGACGAATCTATGGCTGAGCAGCCTAGGATTATTTTACCTAATTTAACCAGAAAAATCGTCTTAAATTGCGAATTTCATCTCCAGCGTACAAATAAATTAAGAGAATTTATACTAATTTCGCAATTATCTATAGAAAATTACAGTGCATGTTGGTGGAAACTTTCAGAACACTAGCTCCGAATTTGGTGGCTTTTGGCGACCTGATTTAACTTCTTTTTGAATTTCATCTCCAGCGTACAAATAAATTAAGAGATTATATACTAATTTCGCAATTATCTATAGAAAATTACAGTGCATGCTGGTGGAAACTTTCAGAACACTAGCTCCGAATTTGGTCGCTTTTGGCGACCTGATTTAACTTCTTTTTCTTAATTAAAGCCTCATTTACACTTCATATTCAGTTCACAGTGCACTTCACGAACATATTTATTCCTTACTAACAAATATAAACAGCATTATAGCCAATTATGTACGCAAGAGAAACCACAGTAACAGTTAGCCTATTGCTCGAATATTCTGTAATTGGCGACAATATTTTACGATATTTTGCAGCTCAAGTTGCTGGCCAGTCATGTGCGGGAGATTGAATGAAATAAATCGAAAAAATACCGTCCTAAGTCTAAGAAAACAACACACGAAGGCCTGAAGTCACACACTCAAATACTTCGGCTCGTCGATGTGATGTAAATTTGCTACGTGCGGTCACAGCTAAGTTTTATTTTAGTCCTATTGAGTCCTCCCGTTGCATTCTTTGCTTCCTGCCGCTACCTATCGACGAGCGTCGTACGATCAACAACAAAAGAGTTCTGTATTGGGCTTAACGCCGTGCGTAGCTTGAAGAGGACATGCTTATTCGCTTACTTTTAGTTACAAATTCAAGTTACTCGCTGCTTATCTGTGTAAATGTTCGATTTCCTTTATTTGAAGTGGATGTTTCTGAGCGGTCACCTTTGTCATGGTAGCAGATGATGCAACCGTCGTCGCTCCTTTTTCTCTTACGATCGCGACAAAATATTTGAGTGAGGTGCGGCTCATCGGTGTAGCACAGGTAACGTTGAGGTTGTGCTTGCAACACGCCTCGGATAATGGAAGAAAACTCTGCTCCTAGAAGTAATCCTTCTAAGTCAGCTTACTTCTTTCTTTGCTTTTTACTTTTCTTCACTGCGTGCAGTTATAGGAACTAAATTTGGCTATTACTTTACAGGCAAGTCCGGCACATGGAGAGAGAAGCTCACCAAGGAACAAATTACTAAAATTGAAGCATTCGTCGCTGAAACGTTCTCGGGCGTTGACATTGAATTTAGATACGACTGAGCGCCTGTTTGATTAAACTCCGAGGTTCTTCGAGAATCCACAAGGTAGCTCTGCCAACCCTCGTTGCTCTCGCTGAACACTTACCAATTGGAACCAAGTTTCAGAATACCATGTTTTTCGGCACATGCTAGAAGCTCTACTATCTGTATTTTGACATTATTTCCTTTACAAAATTGGTGCATTAATTTAGCAACAAGTATTCGATATTTACGTCGCTGGCTGAATTGTTACAATTTGAGAACAGTCCGTAAATAATTGCGTCATGGTTCTGTCGTTCGTCGTGGTGCATGAGATGAGGAACATTATTTTTTTGTTGGCTAGAAATGAATGTCACTGATCCCTTCCCAGTCATATTAAGTCACTTATCGCGTGCAGTGACGGTGAAACTCTGTACAAGTTCAGAAATCATTCCCAGAGTTTCATGCATGACCTATTTCTTACAGTAAAGGAATTTATCTTACATTTAGCTTTATACAAAGATTGCAGTTTCGATATCAAAGTTATTATTATTTTTAGCAAGGTCTTCAAGAGCTGTACGACAGGTATAGTCCAATCAGGGTGAAACGTACTCCATGTAATAAATTAAGCAGGCAATGGATAACCTATCGCTTGTTGCTCTTGATAAGTGAGAAACATGGGACGCACCAGCAATACAAACGCGGTAAATGTTCATTTTGCGAGTATACGCGCATCAGAAATCATATTCGCAGTGCACTCAATGAGGCTAGGCGGCATTATTTCTTGCAACTTTTTGGACAGTGTAGAAACTATATAGAATCTGCTTGGCGCAACATTTCTAGACTCATTAGAGCTCCTTCATGTAGAAATTCTTGTATTGTGTTGAATGTTGGCGATAAGGAGTTGTGCAAGCCTGTGGAAGTATCAGAGGAATTATTAAATACCTTAGTGGCATAGCCACCACATTAGATGCTGACATACCGTCCAGTCAGCAATCACCTTTGTTGCACATGGCACCGTCTGCACTGGAATAATTCTTTATAACCTCATCCTAACGATGCGAGGTCCTTGCCGTAATTAAATCCTTCAAAAAAAGAAAACAAAACAAAGGAGCACTCCTGCACGAGGTTCCAACATTTATTAATAAGGAACTTGCTCACGTTTTTAGTGCAGTTGTTGCTGAACTAATTGATGAAAGTGTTGCGCTCAGCTGCTTTCCTGACTGCTTCAAGCATGCGCAAGCAGTGCCTTTATTCAAATTGGCTGACTCGAAAAACGTAAAAAAAAATTCAGGCCAATATCAACCCTCCCATTTGAGAGATTGATGAATATCAACATCATGATGAGTGGATCGGGCCGGTATAGAGTGGGCGGAAATGATGTGGGCTTTGTAGTAGATGTCATGCCAGAGAGTGTGAATAAAACTGTAGTGCATTGATAATCCAGGATAGCTAATCTTGAAAGCATTAAATTGACACAGTCAGCATATAGTAACCTCGCAAATTTATATATCCGTCTTCCGTATTTGATGAACGATGCATATAGCACACATTTTACTATTACTTCAGCACCTTATTTGCTACACCACCATTATGTTTCACGATTTCGTCAAATAGTGCTGTTCAACAGACGAGTGATATCTTTGCTGCTTCTGACGGGAAAAACTTGTTGGCACATCAAGCTTGGCGCGACAGGTAATTAATCAATCAATCTACTTTTTATATGTAGGCACAGGTGAGGTACAATAAATGCACACATAGTGGGGAAAAGTTCTTAGAGTTGTACTAGCTTAGGGAAAAATTATTACAAGTTGAATAAAAGAGAAGCTGGTAAATATTGAAGTAACAATAATTTTTCTACTTTATTCACTGTTTTTTACTCCCAGTACACAATACTCATCGACTGAAACGATTTTGAAGCGTGTAAACAAAACTGACAAATACGATTCTGCTGACTATCAACGTTGTAACCTAGATATAAATTCTTTTCACACCTTAGACATTGCAGTTAGACATGAAACCATTACAGTAAAGTTTTGAGAGAAAACGTAGCTATTACGTACCGTAATAATGAATAGATAATAGGGAAAACTGGACTGTAAGTTGCATTGAATTGCTCGAAAGCGACGAACAAGATTCGCCTCGACCCATCTCGCAGGGAACTTTTTCGCCGAGTCTGGTAGAGCCTTTGTTGGCGGAATACGACCCTCGGTAATTTTGGCTTCTCGTTTGCATTGGGCTTTAGGGTAACATTTGCTGAGGTGCAGGAAGTGGCAATGCCGTCAAATCAGCATCAGTGCAAAAAGAAAAAAAACGTTTGTGAGCATGCATAAAATTACAGGAAATCAGCTGGTTCTACTCAAAATATTTATGCAAAATAAGTTTCCTGATAATGATAACTTTCTCACATTTTTGTCGATATACATTATACTAGATAACCATTTAAATAATGCAATATGAAGACCGAATGTCTTTTGTTATCACCGCGACGGGCGAAAATGATAACAAAAATGCAATGTTATTAGCACAAATCCTTTAGTTCGTACTACTCGGATCAATGATGTGCAATTTGTACTGTTTACGATTTCCACCAATAAATATCCGTGAATAGCTCACTTCCTTTCCTTTCTCCTCTTCTTCTTTTCGGCCAAAGCCTGTACTGGTGATGGCAGGGTCTGGGGCGCGTAGATAGCTGGCCGCTTTCGTAGCTATCGTTACTGTTGATTTGTTTTTGCTTTATTATGCTTTATACTACCTTCTTAGTCTATGGGATTCTTTGTTTCTTCTTTGTACATTTCTGTATTTATCTGTACATTACTGTATATTTATTTCTATTTTCGTTTTTATCTTTCTCTTACTTTCTGGGGATGTGGAAAGCAACCCGGGACCGGGTCGGGCTCGGTGGTGTCGTTTCCTCTATTGTAATATTAGAGGACTGCATGCGAACCTTGCCGAGCTCGACTTGTGTCCCGTGGTGTGGATGTCGTGTGCTGCTCCGAGACATTGGTGGCTGGCAGGAGGCACGACGCTGAGCTTGCCTTGGCCGGTTTTCAGTCCCCTTTTCGAAGGCTGTGTGGGTCGGAGCCTGGATTCCGTGGAATAGCCGTCTATGTCCAGAGCGGATTCTGTGCTTACCAGCAGTGAGTGCACGAATGCGCCTGTTATGAGATCATCGTTGTAAGGGTGTGTGACCGACAGAATAATTATTATTTATTCAGAACTGATTTTATCATGTTGGTTAAGTATCACTTTTTTTTTAAAAATTTGGTGCTAAAATTTCCGTGAGTGCGCAACAAAGTTCAAGACTGTTCTTTCACTTCAGATTTGATAAACTATCCGAAGGTGTATTAGTAGAATAGGGTGTGAACCTTGTGTATCTAGACTTCCAAAAGGCTTTTGATAAAGTCCCTCATCGTTAGCCACATAACTCAATAAGGGTAGCACCTCCAATGGGGACGTACGTTTTGCATGTTTTTTTTTTTTCAAGTCTCACGATACCAAAAATTGTAGGCGTAGAACTGCTGCTAAATCTATCAGTATATATGTTTTTTGGTTTTGTTGACATATATCGATTGATAACACTTAATACAAATACTGCATCAAGATTTTCTCCTCTCGTTTCTCCATTCCTCTACATCCTACTAACATAATGGCAATAGCTCATAGAGGGCCGGGCGTTTCTACAACTTGCCCTAGCTGGACGGAACGCAATTCTTCTACACTAACCTACCCGTCTGAGACCAGATATCAAGTAATTGTTCATATATCAAGCAATTATTGTCCAGATATCAAGCAGAGAAACTTGGAAATTTTACTTTTTTGACTTAAAATGGTCTAAATCGCATTGGGAAACACGACACTCTTACCCAAGGGAGAAATTATCATCTAGTACATATCATCTAAATTGCATTTTTTGCATGAGGAATGAAAATTAAATGCTGTATTCATATTGTGTTATCATCCATATATGATATGAAAGCGTATGATCCTCTGGGACCTGTTGGCCTAAATGTACAGCACAAACCAGTGCATGTGTATGACTGTTTATTGACGGCATTGGCCTCGATACAGACCACGGATCCCAGGGCAGCGTTTATTTTTGTGGGTAATGTTAATGCACACCACAGGGACTGGTTGGGATCTGCATCACTCACCGACTGATTGTCATGGTGTGGCTGTACTGGTCTTTTGTACCTTGTCTAGTCGTGTGCAGCTTGTTCGCGGGTCCACGCATGTTGCTGGTAACTGTCGCGACCTCGTTATGACTGATGTCCCGGACTTGATGACGGTGACAGTTGGCTCCCCTATTGGCTCTTCAGACCACTCACATCTTGTTGTGTGCTTGGACCTCAATCAGGCTGTTCCTGTGGTAGACACCAGGAGAGTGGTATTTGTTAAGAGCAGGGCTAACTGGGTGGCAATTACTCGGCCATTACCTTGGCGTCAGATAATTCACCTGTGAGGATCCTGTCTCTGAGCTTAACGACTTGACTGTGTCCATTTTGTGTCCATTCTTGTGAGGTGTCGAGATAAGCCGTGGTTTGACGACCAGTGTCGGTTAGCTTTCGAAGCTAAACAAGCGGCTTATCGGGCATGGCGATGTTCGCGTAACCGTACGTTGTGGCAGATCTATATTGATGATCGTAGGGCCGAAGCTAGGCGTGGGTATGAGGAGGCACAGCGTCGTCTGAGGCAGCGTTCCAAGGAGTCTCTGCTGAGTATTGACCATCCACATCGATGGTGGAGTGAGCTAAAGGGTTCAGTGTTCGGTGCAGAACCTTCGTTGCCGCTCCTTGTTGGTCCAGGTGGGGGCATCATGACTGAGCCTTTGGCGAGGGCGAAGCTTTTGTCGGATCACTTCGACGGGAAGCAGAGCAGAGATGTTATCGCACTGCCTCATGGATGCCACCCTGAATCTCGCTTGACCTCTTTGGCTTTCAGATCTGGTGCAATCAGGGTGCTGCTTGAGGGCCTTGATTCATACGGAGTTGTGGATCCGGTGGGCATGTTTCCCTTGTTTTATGGGCAGCCGGCTGATGTTCTTGCCTCCAAAGCTTGCAGTGATCTTCCGGCGCCTAATACGGTTAGGAAATTTTCTTCGTTGTGGGGGAATTGGTAATATTACTCCTCTTCCCAAGGGTCTGCTGGCGCCCTATGTGGCCAACTATACGCCCAATCATCCAAACGCCTATTTTGTCGGAGGTGTTCGAAAAGTTGATTGCAGGTAAGCTTCGTCGTTTTGCTGAGAATACGTGGTTGCTGCCTGCTGGTCAGTTTGCGTACAGAATTAACTTGGGCTGTTGTGACGCTCTCTTGTCGGTGTCACATCTCTACAGTCTGCGCTGGATTGCGGGTCGGAAGCACGCTTTGTCCAGTTGGACTTAAGCGCGGCGTTTGACGGAGTTAACCACAGGAGTCTAGTATACAAGCTGGAGTCCTTTGGTGTGGGTGGTAGGGTTTTGGCAATCATTTGCGATTTTGTGTCTGAGCGAACGCAGAGTGTGTCTGTTGACGGCGTTATGAGCGCCTCAGTCGGGGTGGTGTCTGGTGTCAATCAGGGCAGTGTGCTTGGCCCGCTGTTGCTTGTTCTCTATACTAGTGACATGTTCTCTTCACTCGAAAACACGTTAATCAACTATGTCGACGATTCCACTTTGATGGTAGTGATGCCTGCTCCTCGCCTGTGTGATGCTGTCGCTCAGTCTCTGAATAGGGATTTGTCACGCATTAGCGCATGGTGCTCGGCCTGGAGTATGGAGCTGAATGCCAATAAGACCAAGTCGATGATTATCAGTCGGACTCGGACACTTGTACCGCAGCATCCCCAACTGGAGATTGATGACACTTTACTTCACGAGTCTAGCTCTTTGGAGATTCTTGGTGTTGTCTTTGATGAGAACCTTACTTTTGAGCCGCATATTAGGAGGTTGATGACATGTGCTTCCACTAAGATTGAGCTCCTGTGTAAGGTGAATTCCGTATTTGGTGATAGTCAGGTTGCCCGCAGATGTTTTTATGCGTTTTTGCTGCCTGTGTTGGAGTATTGCTCACCGGTCTGGGGGTCAGCTGCTGACACTCACTTGCGTCTGTTGGATCGACTAGTTAGTCCAGCCAGCAGGCTGTGCGCTGATAATGATATAGTGAACCTGTTCCACAGGAGAAGAGTAGCAGAGCTATGCATGTTTTATAAGGTGTACAATATTGAGAGGCATTGGTTGTATTCTTCTCTCCCTGCCCTCAGGGTTTTTGGGAGAGCGACTCGTGCTGCGTGCGGAGAGCACTCTTTCACTTTGGAGGCTGTCAGATGTCGAACTAATCAGTTCTGTCGATGCTTCGTGCCCTGGTCGGCTAAGGTTTGGAATTTGTTGCCGGCATCTGTTTTTTGGTCGTATTGCCTGCAGGCGTTTAAGTCAGCTTTTATTGTGTTTTGCTGGATTTCTTTTAGCAGCGTCTTGGGCTTCCCGGTGTTGCAAAATTCTTCATTTGTGTTGTATTACCTGTCCGTGGGGGCTCAAGCGTGAAGTTTTAATAATAATATCAGTTGTACTTGGATTTTAATTTGAATCGTTGCTTGCGCCCAACATCCTTAAAAGCCGTGGATACCGATTTAAGATAGGCGATTAATTTTCTTGTTTTAGCAATAGCTTGATAGCAGAAGAATTCTTGAGTAGTACGCATTGCTCTTCATGAGGCCCTTGCCTTCTGCTGTGAGGCAGTTGCACGTGCAGAAAGAGAATTGGAATGCATGATTTCCACGGGTTACACTGTGAGTCATTCATTGAAATGAACTGGCGAGATGATTGATGGCCCGGCTAGGGAACTGTTGTTCGAAATTAATTAGTCGAGAAAATGACCTGCGAGAATGATAGTTTAATGATGGCCCTTTACCATAAGTAGCATTGTAATGACCGCTCTTAACCCACGTGACTCGCGTCGTCATGGAATGACTGCAAAGAATTGATGTTGGTCATTATTGGTTGAGGAACCGATTTTATTAAGAAACAAACTATGCACTTCGCAACTTAATTGTGAATTGAAGATTAATTAAAAAATTGTGCGAACCGCGTCCTGAAGTTAATTGGCAGCAAAACAGCCGGGGCTGCAAAACAAAAAACACTATCTTATTACTCTCAATCGTACGAAGAACGACTCGCATATACTGCATATGTATATGCTGTAACTTCAATTCTTCTGATAAAATAACCTAAGGGACAAATAACCTAGGAGACAAAGCCACAATCCTGAACGGCTATTTCACCTCTGTATTTACTATTGAAAATGTTGCAAATATCCCTGAACCAGCACCGATGCAAGTTGCTCCCATAAACACATGTGTTTTCACAGAAATTGAGATCCTTCAAGAATTGACCCACCTAAATATGTACAAATCCACCCAAATAATCAAATCTTACAAATCTTACTCTTCGTGCACTACGGGAAATAACTCCAGTCATCCTGAAGCTACTACTCGAAATATTCAATCGGTTCTTATGAATGGGAGAAGTTCCGCAGGATTAGAAACTAGCCAATGTGATCCCAATATAAAATAAGGAGATAAGAAAAGACCCAACAACTATCGACCAATTAGTCTTACATCGGTCGTCAGCAAAACCATGGAACGTCTCCTGAAAGAGCGCATCACTGATCACCTGAGGATGCATCAGCTCATATTAGACTCCCCGCATGGTTTCCGAAATGGAAGAAGCTGCCTAGCAAACCTACTGAACTTTTTTTCAAAAGTTACGGATATTAAATATAAAGAAAAGGGTGTAGACCTTGTGTATCTCGACTTCCAAAAGGCTTTCGACAAAGTTCCGCATCAACGGGTAATGAAAAAACTTGGAAGCCCATGGCATCCATGGAGACTATTTACGATGGATCAGGGCATGGCTTACAGGTCGGTAGCAGCGAATTAAGCTTGAAGGAGAGACGAGCTCCTGGAAGCAGGTATCATCAGGGGTACCACAAGATAGCGTGCTTGGCCCACTTGTGTTCTCAGTTTACACCAACGATCTCGATTTTAACATCAGTAGTAAAATCAGTAAATCTGCGGATTATACCAAACTATGTCATCCTGCTACGAAAAAAAAAAACGAGCGGCAACAAGACCTTGACCACCTCATGGAATGGAACACGACGTGGCAGATGAGCTTTAATGTCGACAAATGCTCAGTAATGCACATAGGGCTGGTAAACCCTTCAACCCCATTGAAAATGAACCGGACGGTATTGGCTGCTGTCACTCAGCAACGTGACTTGGGAATCACTATTACAACAAACTACAACACTGTCAGCAAGTTGACAAGAGTGTGAAAATGGCAAGCAAAGTACTTGGATTCATCGCCAGAAATTTTGAATACAAATCCAAGGACATCATCATTCCCTTGTACAAGGCATTAGTGCGGCCACACTGAGAATTTGCTGTTCAATTCTAGTCGCCTCTTAGAAAGAGTTCAACGTTGAACAACGAAATTGATACCTCAGCTGCGAAATAAGCCGTACGAATGTCGCCTTAAAGAACTGGTTCTGATCAGTCTCGAGCAACGACAACTCAGAGGGCAGCTATATAATAGCAACATTCAAGTATTTGAATGGCTTCAACGACGTACCTGCTATCGCTTACTAAACAATGGTCAAAAACTCAAGCATAAAGCGCGAAGAACGACCTCAAGTCAGCAGTTCTTTCTGTATTTCATTGTCAGCATTTGAAATAGACTCCCTTCCGACGTTGTAAGTGCGGAGTCAGTCAACGCGTTCGAAAATCGTCTCAACATTCATTTTGAGAGACATCCTCCAGAGCTAAGAACTCCTTCAGGAATCGCTGGCGGCATGAGGCTCATGCTGTTATTCAACTGTCTTGGCTGCACAAACTGTCCATTAAAATTTCAAAGTCTCGAAACTTTATATACTTGTTTATTTGCTTGTTCGTTTATTTATTTGCTTGGTTTCACATAAGATCTTCGCTTTAGGATAGGAAGAAATTCGAGCGTCAATGGTGGAGGTACGCCCCTGGAAAAAGTTATAGACTCAGCGATATAATCTATGTTATCGTTGAGGAGTCAGGGCGAGACGGATATTTGAGAAGCGTCGTAACTTTTATACCAGTTCTTGTATATGTCGAGTGAACGAATGAATTGGAATTCTAAAACTTTAATCGCCTAGCCAGTATTAGTAGCTAAGAATATTGAAGAATAACATAAGCTACTAGTTTTAAAGCTAAAAGGAATATCAGCATTCGCTGTATAATAGGAAGAAACTCCAGCTTTGAAAATTTTAGCAATGGGGATCAATGGCAGGGGGAAGGGGGAGGCGCCTGAGCTCAGCTGCATAAATGTGTATGTCAAACGTAAAATTTGTACGTGAAATACAATTGAAGTACGTCGTAAATATATATTCATCGTTGCTTACAGGAACATTATGGACTATTCCTTTGAGAAGCAATGAAGCTGGTGATGGTGACCCAATGGGTTACTGGCAGTCTAGTATTATACTAAAAGCCAGTGAACCTTGCTTGTTGATTTGCGTGTTTATTTAGTTACTTGTTTGTTTGCTTAGAGAACCTTGACTTAGAGATGGGAATAAATTCGAGCATTAAAAGTTTAATTCGACTGTATCCGTTATATGGAAGATGAACCTGAGCTCGGCTGCATTTAAAAGTGATACAGAAATACAACTGGAATGCGTCACATATACATTTCTTCTTGCTCACAGGCAGTTTGCGAACAGTAGAAGGTCCAAGAAGGTTAAATAGAACTCCATTAAATCTCCTTGGGACGGTCAAATAGTGTGTGGACTCTGACCAGCTAAATATATATTCTTTTTTTAAAGCAAAGCAGATGGTGATGGTGACCCATTGAGTCATGGGATATCTAGTACGTACTAAATTTTAAATTTTTTGATTCCGCAGAAAACTCAGCGAATCGTGTACCCGGTATCTTATTAAGAAAACCCCTAACATTCTATCCCGTTCTGAACGTTAATTATTTTCTAGGAGTAAAAATTTACTCTGAGATTTTTGGTGGTAGATACCGTAAGCCTGCTAGTGCTGATGTAGTGCAGGCCATTCCATTGTTTCATAAAACTGGCTGTCACCCAGCCAGGTTCACTGCCGAGGTTATAGAGGTATAAGAGCAACTGAATTCAAGCTCTTACCTACTGCAGTGGCTGCCAGTGACGGTGGCTGGAGGCGCGCTTCAGTAGTATATTTACTTCAAGAAGGCTATCATAAAGGATTTCTAAGCACAGTTCCAGCAGTGTAAAACTTCAAATGATCTTGTAAGCTAAAGTTTGCAATAGCACAAGAGAGCTAAGAGTAACTGGAAAATGCGGAAATTCACTAGTTCGAAAGCAATTATTGTCTACAATATCTCTGACCCGTAACATGAATACGAAGTGCGAAAATATGTTCATCAGAAAGCAAAGTATCTACCTATATCCTGCAAGCCAATCAGTGACAGCTTAAAAAATAAAAAATCAATATTTGGCCTCGGGTTTTCCCTACCGAGATTGTATCCAAAATCTCCTATTTTCTCCCATCTAAAACTGAGAGCGTAACGGTCGTCTAAGGCACGAACTAAGGAACGAACGAAGGACTGGATGGGGGAACACTCAGATTATTATGAGATGATATATGTTACCGTGTCCCAGTATTGGTCAGTCCTCTACTATGGGCAGAAAAACACGACAGATTAAGTTGGTGGAGAAATCCCTACTTTACTATCTAAACTCACGGATGGATCTGTGGCCTTTTGCAATAAACCTTGCTGGAAGGCACTAACGTTACCTACGGGTACGTCAGGCTCTTTGACATTCTGCCCGAAGCAGGGTATGTCACAACATTGCACGACGAGTCAAAATTTCTAATTAATCAGGTACCTAGTGCTCTTTGTATACAACCCCCTGCACCCTCCCCCCCCTCCCTCGAAGGGGCACAGCCTAACTGGTACTCAGGCCTTGTTAAGAGCGCTGTCCGAATCAGTTTCGACCGCATAGGTTTTTTTTTCTTTTGTTACGCAGCCTCTATTGCTGATGGGGACCTTGACGAGCATAAAGTTATTATCCCGATAATGCTTACTACCTGTTTCAAACTACCTGAACAAATTATAGAATTGACTCGCAAAAACTGAGGCATATGACAGCGCTGAATGAGTCTTGGTTGAATCTTATACGGTGTTTTCCAAGTTGTGCTTCCTCTATTCGGGGTGTCTCGTTTCATGCCGTCCACTGTTCTACCTCTTTCCCTTAATCTAATATTGGTTCCTTGAAACTGGAATTCTAGTGCTTTGAGCAGCAAAGATGTATCCAACACATGATACAGGACCAGCTATTTGCACGGCTGCAGTAGACGCTTAAGACTGGAGGTGACAGACTGCGTAGACAGATTGCTGCCCTAGCTGACTTAACATCTAAGATTTGCTTCGTGCAAGGGAAGTAAGAGCTTGCAGTGCAGCATAACATTTTCTTGCATTGGTAGTATAATATTTGGGCCTAGCCTCAACGAGAATGAAGGAGGACAGGAGACCGTAGTTATCCGATAAACTTTCCGTCGCTAGTTTCATCTCTGAAGGTGTGTGATCGACTGCAGGCGTGTACTATTGTGATTGAAACGGCCCTTTAACTGTTACACGAAACAGTATATATTCGGGTTTCCCGAATAGGATGCGCGTACAAAACGTCTTTACTCAGTCTCTTCGAACTATCAATGCAAGCATGGTGTTAGGCAAAAATATAATTTATCGTTTGGTCTTTTATGGTGCCGTAAAAAACTTCCTGCTTTCCGAAGTAGACTCGACAGCGGCGACTTATCAATTACTTAGAAGGAAGCTTGCCCTTCTGCTGCAGTGGGTGCAACGCGTCTCAATTCAATAGTAGAATCATGGCTATAAGCATAAGCACTGAAGACTGCAAATTCTTTGCCGATATTTTTCACGGCTGGGTCATCTAGCGTATGAACACTTGCACTATATATATATATATATATATATATAGTTTACTCCACCGCCAACATGACGAATGGGAAATTTTTTATAATGCAGGCGAGTAAAGCAAAACCCATGCACAATGAATGAATCTAACCACCTCTGAGAGATAACTCAGCAGTTGAAATTTTGAAACAAGACGAATGGGCCACAACCTGAGAGGGAGTATCACTGGTCCCTGAACGTTTCGAGAGAAGCCCAGTTCGAGTGAGCACCTAATCGAGGGGGAGATTACCCGAGCGTGGTAGACAAACGCTCTTTGAATCGTTGATGGTTGTTGGCAGCGAATGTTTTGTGAACACTTCTAATAACTTATTTCTTACTAAAAGGCGAGTTCACACGCCCCTCATCGTAACGCGTTCAATCACGAAAATGAACATGAACTAAAACCTGCTGTAATAAGATATTTCTAGTAATTATGCGATGTAAAACGGTGTTACCCGCTCACTGTTACTCTACATCAGGTAGCAAAAAGTGAAACCCGCTTTGCTTCCTATTCTATATAGTAGTAAATGAGATAGAATTTCTAAAAGTGTAGGACCTTAAATGTAAACACAGACGTTTATTCACAATTAATGACGACACATAGCCCCTAAAAAGTTTCGTAAATGGTCCCTGTAGATAATTTTTCCTTGTGAAATTGATGAATTGCACCAATCGAAGGCTTTTCTCCATAAACTTAGTAGACCGACTGCATGAGATCTCAAAGCGTAAACAAACCAGCAAGCGCAATCGAAATATCTAATCACTCAGTGACTCAGTTAAATAAATATTCGGTTTTATTTGACGGAAATCAATTAGAAAACGAATAATAATACTTGTAACGCATCTTTCGCGAAAACAACTATTCACCGGCCACAAAAGGTAATTCTAGATATTATTAATCGATGCATATGTGGCGAAACCTACAACTACACGGTGTTAAAATACGCAGCTTGCAACTCACCGTTTTCGCAGGGTAGGGAGTCACTGGCGTCTGATTGACGGAAGATGACTCAATGTGACACGGTTTTTGGAGACGGAGTTACACTCAGGGTAATACTCGGTTCCACTGCGCGGATTACAACAGGCATTTTCTGTGCACAACTTATTTTGTTGCTGTCCACACGTCAAAGCGACCTTTATTCCAATGAATAACGCCGCGCGTTCAGTTATGATCTCATTTCTTTATATTTTCGCTTATATTTTGCGTCGGTTTGAAGTTACATTCATAGCCCATGGTTTACAAACTAAATTTGATAGGAACAGCCAATTTTCAAGATATTCATTGCCTGAGGTCGCTCCAACTGCGCTTCACTCAAAACGTCCAGGCGTGCTTACATAGAACTTTATTATTATCTAATCTAATACTAAGAATGACCGTCGTGTGTTCATAAATATATTTATATGTTCGGTGTCACGCTCTTAACGAAATAGATAGGCTTAAATTAGCCCAGGTTGGAGGCTCTGGTGCTCCTCTCAAGCTCCATTGAAAGCAGAAAATAGGCCGGGTTGCAGATGGCAAACGTATCTTAAGCAGGGACAGATGAAATTCCAACAATGAAGACATCGCAGGCTTAGTCTGATTTGTACGAGTATTAGCTTCTCCATACATCGAATCTACAGCAAAGTATAGGGCNATTCTTAACCTAGCGTGTAAGACTCGTTGCTTATTGTTCTACGCTAGTTTACTGAACATGTATTGTAATAGAACTATTGTATGAATACCTTCCTACGGGGAGAAATAAATGGGTTTTCTTTCTTTCTTTCTTTCTTTTTCTTGATTCGTAGTTTCTCCCCGCAGATGATTTCGTTGCATGAGCTATTCTTCCCACTTTGATGCAATTGTCAACAAAACCGACGAAACATAAGTTTTCACGGGCAGTAGCAAGGAGCTTCAATAGAGAAGGAGGGAGCCTTGTGGCCCAGTTACAGACTTGCCAGCGAGTCAACAAGATCTCTTATAGCGGTGAGACGCTGATTGGTGGAAAAGACGGGGGAGCAGCAGACGAATCGAGTTACTGATGTACGATTGGTGCTTACGCGACTGGCTGCAGCCATAAGAGACTCTTTACTGATATGTAGGAAAACTTGGAAAATATCTGTAATTTGTGTAATATTATGACCTTTTAGGAACCTAGCCATTTATATGCAATATACCTAATATTCCTCTCTATTATTGCAGATGACTATTTTCTGAATCTTAAACCTGATGATGGCCAGTGTTTTAGG
>LQNS02276481.1:26760358-26771141 GCA_001587735.2 Parhyale hawaiensis | reverse complement strand
GGCCAAACAATGGGCCGCAATGCAGTGTAGTTAATAATGATAGAATTAACTGATCTTAGTTTCTAATGCAACTTTAGTATTAAGCTGTTTCCTGTGTACCATTCCATATGTGTACCTAATAAAGCATATTATTATTATTATTATCAGTAATGATGCCCGATCATGCCCCCACCTGGACCAACAAGGGGCGGCAACGAAGGTTCAGTACCGAACACTGAACCCTTTACCTCACTCCACCAACGATGTGGATGGTCAATACACAGCAGAGACTCCCTGGAACGCTGCCTCAGACGACGCTGTGCCTCCTCATACACATGCTTAGCCTCGGCCCTGCGATCAACACAGGTCAACCACAACGTGCGGTCACGCGAACGTCGCCATGCCCTATAAGCCGCTGGTTTAGCTTCGAAGGCTAACCGACACTGGTCTTCAAAACACAGCTTATCCTGAGACCTCACAAGTATAGTCCTCTTCGGGACAAACCTCTCCAAAATGGACACAGTCAAGCCGTTAAGCTCAGAGACAGAATCCTCACCATGAATAATCTGGTCTGAAGAGCCAATAGGGGAGCCAACTGTCACCGTCATCAAGTCCGAGACATCAGTCATAACTAGGTCGAGACAGTTACCAGCAATATGCGTGGACCAGCGAACTAGCTGCACACATCTAGACAAGGTGCAAAAGTCCAACGCAGCCACACCATGACAATCAGTCAGTGATGCAGATCCCAACCAGTCTCTGTGGTGTGCACTAACATCACCAACAAAAACAAACGCGGACTTGGGATCCGTGCTCTGGATCGAGGCCATCACCGTCAATAAACAGTCATAAAGAGAATCATCAGTTGCCGGGCTTCGATCTGAGGATAAATAATAATATAATTATTCAGTCGGCCACACACCCTTACAACGATGATCTCATGACAGGCGCATTCGTGCACTGACTGCCGGTAAGCACAGAATTCGCTCCGGACATAGACGGCCATTCCACGGAATCCAGGCCCCGATCAACACAGCCTTCGAAAAGGGGACTGAAAACCCGCCAAGGTAAGCTCAGCGTCGCGCCTTCTGCCAGCCACCAAAGTCTCGGAGCTGCACACAACATCCACACCACGGGACACATAGTCGAGATCCTCAAGGTTTGCATACAGTCCTCTAATATTACAATAGAGGAGACGACACCCCCGAGCCCGACCCGGTCCCGGGTTGCTTTCCACATCCTCACAAAGTAAGAGGAAAAAGAGAAAAAAATAAAAGAACATAAATATACAGTAATGTACAAATAAATCCAGAAATATACAAAAGAGAAGAAACAAAGAATCCCATAAATAAAGCAGATCATATAAGGCATAATAAAGAAAAAAGAAACTGACAGTAACGATAGCTACGAAAACGGCCAGCTATCTACGCGCCCTGAACCCTCCCTGCCATCACCAATGCGGGCTTTGGCCGAAAAAAAGAAGAAGAGAAATAAAAGGAAAAGAGCATCAGGTAGTACTACCTGATGGAAGAGAGAGAGAGAGAGAGAGAGAGAGGAGCAGACTGCGGAAGACTGAGTACCCAGCTATGGCACCAGACTGTTCATCTCCTCTCAGGGATGCCTTTGGACTAAACGGTCTCATCACAATATTCAACTACTAGTAGTGTGTCACCACCTAAAATGGAGGGAATAGACTCATCCATGATCAAATAATATCAGTCACTTTGCATTGACTATTATATGGCATACAAACAAATCAGGAAATATAGTATGGAACTAAGGAACAATTATGCTGCGTAAGCAACGGTTGCTAGATATTATCATTTACATTACTGGGATCGAGCTGGCCGACAATTGCGAACTTCTCTGGTTAGATGAGTCGAGAGGTCACGGTGTGGTGACAACAAAAACAGCGGCAGTCAAGTGCAGAAGCTCGTGCGTGGTACTTAAATTCACACTCACACATCCATGAGTCACGTATCAGACTATTACCACTCCGTGGTACATAAGTTCGCACTCTCACATCCATGAGTCATGCTTCAGACTATTACCATTGGCAAGAATAAATGAGTAGTGCAACAGTTAGCATCGCTAAGTGTACTCCGCCGTCACTGCCATACTTTGTCAAGTGTTGCACTGCGCACTAAGCAGAGTTGCCAAAGTTAATTGTGGCGAGGGACCTGTTAAGTTCCCTGCCTTTGTTGGCGCTTACACTGCAAGAAGAAATGAAAGTCAAGGGGACTAATTATTGGTGAGGTACTGCCAGAGCGGAGGAACTTTAACAGTCATCCTTGAATAGAGGCTGAAAAAAAGGACAAATATGTAATAGACAATGAAAATCAATGAGTTACCCATGAATGTATCTTCACATTTAGTGTACAGTGTCTCCTTTTACTCCAATAAGCTGATGCAATGCTGAATACGTAGCTTTGAATGTTAATATATTCGTGAAGCAAGGATGCTTTTCGTTCCACTATCTTTATTTCAACATACATGAATCCCGTCCCTGACGAATTTCGAAGTCCCACTGATCACGTGTCAGGGCTAGCCCGGAAAATTTGCGCATCTATCCTGCTCGAGAACACATCGATAAATAGCATAAAGTCTCTGAAAAGATGGCTAAGGACCCGCTGGGTATGAAAATTGTTCTTTACTCTGCTTTCTATTGGTAAAATAAACTATCGAAGAAGTGGGCCCACAACTTCCATAGTTCCCCGACTGGAGAGTATCAGAGCTAGTGGCGCATGTCAGAGTGCCATCCAATCTACGGCGTTGCGTAGAGTTTGGATAGCGTTTCATTTTCAAGTGCAAATAGTTGGTAGTTTTCACGTAGTTTTACAGGGCGTAGTGTGTGCTTTTATAAGCATCATTTCCAGTGGTACAGTATACGTATACCAGGAAGCATAGAATGCAACGGGAGGACTCAATAGGACTAAAATAAGACTTAGCCGTGACCGCTCGTAGCAAATTTACATCACATCGACGAGTCGAAGTTTTTGGGTGTGGGACCTCAGGTTGTTTTCTTAAACACATCACCGTATTTTTTCGATTTATTTCATTCAATCTCCCGCTCATGACTGGCCAGCTACTTGAGCTGCAAAATACTGTAAAATGTTGTCGTTAAGTACGGAAAGAAGTTGGAGCAATAGGATATCTGTTATTGTGGTTTCTCTCGAGTACAAAACTGGCTATAAGGGTGCTTATATTTGTTGGTAAGGAATAAATATGTTCTGTCAAGAGCACTGTGAACTGAATATGAAATATGAGCAAGGCTTCAAATAAGAAACAGAAGTTAAATCAGGTCGCCAAAAGGGACCAAGTTCGGTGCTAGTGCTGTGAAAGTTTCCACCAGCATGCACTGCAATTATTTATAGATACTGCTAAATCAGTATATATTCTCTTAATTTATTTATGCGCTAGGGATGAATTTCACAATTTAAGACGATTTTTTTTCGGTTAAATTAGTTAAAATACTGCTAGGCTACTCAGCCATAGATTCGTCGATGATGACGTCACTTTTTGCTGCTAATTTCTCGTGAGTCCTCCCGTTACGCTCTTTGCTTCCTGACGTATACATACGTCCGAGGTGTTGAGGCCTGAGCGGTTATAAGGACAGGCACCTTTTGAAAGTTATATCCTTCCTTAGAGCACGGAAGGCATAGGCTCAAAGTTTCGTGTAATTTTCATAACCGTTGTGCATAATCTATTTTGCTTATCATTTTCTTGGAAGAATTGCGTCGGAGGTGCTGCGAATTCTCTCTGTATAGAGGTCATATATCTTATGGGAGATCGCTGCTAGTTCCTAGGATACGCTATTGGGTGTTACTGTTATTTTTTTTATTAGCTCTTGGTGTAGCTACAGCTTCAAGCCTTGGAAAAGTAGAAATTCTTATTTAATTACAGAGAGAAATTTTTGCTGTTCTGAATACATGATGGCACAACTGTCGCTGAGTCGAGGACCTTATCCAACCAGAAGAAATGTTTCTGAATAATTCCGTCCTTAACTTTACGCGCGAAAACGGCACTAACAAGAAAATTAATTTTCTAGACGTAAACATAACCATAGTCAAGGGCATTTATAACACCTCAGTTTACTAAAGCCAACATACGCAGGAGTTTACCTAAATTGCATCACCGAATATCCAGCATCCTTTACGACCCAAACAGTCATAAGCCCTGATTTACCGTACGTACACCAATCCACCATACTGACAAGATTTCAACCACACAATTCAGCGAATCAAGCGGACTCTCGTAAAACGATGGTTATCCCAATAAACTTTTTGATTCCATTTTACAGCAACACATCGATAACAGAATTACCGACCAGCGTCAAGGTCGGCAGATGAAGCTTACAATCTACTACAAAAGCCAGTACTCTTTCAATTATGAAACCGATGAACGGGTAGTTATGTCAGAAGCAACACCAATGATGCTGATAAGCTGGAAATGATCATCGATTATAATACTAGCACAATTTGCTATATGGTAACATGGAATAAAGAAGTCCCTCTATTGCCAACTCTCCAACAGACAGGCGTGATGTACGAGTATCGGTTAGACCTCGGACACTGTGAGGTTGAGAAGCACTCGTTTACCTGCTAAACCATCACAACACTTACACCGCAACGCTGCACTTACAAGACAAATGTTAGTAAATGATACAAAAATACGATGTCATGGACCTAACTGCAATAGGCTCCACATGATGCAATTGCTGCTGATATAACAACAACAACACAAACCTGGCATAAACGCGCAACGTCGAGGTTCTCAAACTTTTAACTGATACAGTTCCGCTGTATACCAGCCTTCATCTGTAATGACCCCCTATAAATCGACTCTTGTGTTACCGCCTCCTCAGTTCTCTTTTGGCGGCCGCACTGTAAACATCCTAGAAGCATAGCTTACAGAGTGCTACGTTATTATCCATTTAATCTGATGATACCAATCAGTAACAATATAAAAAGGAGAACCCAGCAACATAAATAAAAGATATTCCCTGACTAAGAGCCAAAGTTTCGGATGATAATAAATCCATCTTCAGTGCTGAAATATTGAGAGAAGTCATGAAGCATAAATTGTGATGAATGAACCTAGAAAACGTAAAGCTTGTAAATTTTTCACTTACCTATAGAGCTTAATTAAGCAACAGTTAAAACGAAGGATAAACGAACTCACCGAGTATTTTCAGGGCACAGCAGATAGGCAGTTGTTAATATTTTGTGTGTCCGTATGAATAAAAATCGATTCTAATAACTTAAGCTCTTGCACATCATTTGTAATTGCTGTTGAAGAAAAATGATTGTACTTGATGATTTTCATTAAGACTATGAGAACGAATGGCTGAATTTGTAAGTGTGCTTAGCTGTTGCCCTGTCCCTGTGCGATGTGAAATGCGCTCATGTTGAGCTATCCTAACGTAAAGCTGTACGGAAGTACTGCCCACGTACGACAGCTGGCAGCTGTCGTATTTATATTTATAGACAACACTAGAGCGAATGAAAGCATCCACAAAGTCGCAGCGTTGAAGAATGCACCGACTAATGCCATACTACGCTCGTATTATTTTGGATAGAATCTGTTCAATAGCCTGGTAGAGTCACGTTCTAGGTCTCAACTTTGAGATCGTTTGTATGGAAATTTGCAGATAGTATTTTTCTCTTTCAACCGTAGCTATTGGTATCACAGTAGTGTCTTTGCTATCAAGGAATTTTCTAACATTGATTTTGAGCAGCTTTGGTGGATAGTAGTTGTCAATACAATATTTGTTAAGGAATTCTATTTCCTAGTGCAAAAAGTGAAACGAACATGAGATACGGTATGCTCTGCTCATGCAAGTAGATATGATTGCGGTTCTGTGCTTGTATGAGATATTGCTGATGAAGTTTGTCCTAAGCCCTGAAAACTTTAGTTTACGAAACACTAATGACAAAAAGTTATTTACACTATGCGAGTCACGAGTAGAACAAGATAATGGTGTTTTATTTTTTGGTGTGCCTGTGACTCGTTGTAAAAATAACTTTTTATTATCAGAGTTTCGTAAACCAACGTTTCTAGGACCTGGGACAAACTTCGTCAGCAATATCTCATACAAGAACGAAACCAAAATCATATCTACTTAAATGAGCAGAACATACCGTATTTCATTTTCGTTTTACTCTTTGCACTAGGAAATAAAATTCTTTAGGAAAAATTTTATTTACAATTACTATCAACCAAAACTGTTCAATACCAGAGTAAAAAATTCCTTGATAGAAAACACACCACTGTATTACCTATAGCGACAGTTAAAAGAGAAAAACGCTACCTTCAATTATAGGATCTCAAAGTCGAAACCTAGAGCGTGACGTAACCAGGCTATTAAATAGATTCTATCAACAGATCTCTCCAAAATATTACTATCGCAATATGGTAACAATCGGTGCTTTCTTCAAGCGCTGCGACCTTGTTGATGCCTTCATTCACTCTCATGTTGTCTATATGTATACATGTGACTGCTGCCAGTTGTCGAACGTGGGCAGTACTTCCGTACAGATTTATGTTAGGATAGCTCAAGATCGGTTCATCTTGCATTGCAAAGGGCAACAGATAAGCGCATCTACAAATTCAGCCATCCGTTATCATAGTTTTAATGAAAATCATCCCATAAAATGCAATAATTTTTCTTTAATAGGCAAGATCTTAGGTTATTTTATTAGGTTCTCCCAAAAGTTCGTAAAAACACTTGCGGAAAATTGAAATTTTATAAAATTTTTCAGTGAACGAAAGTTGAAATAAAAGTACGCGGCTCTCATCAACAGAAAGCGCAGTTTGATGCAGCAGGAAACTGCTACGTCACACACTGCCAAGAACAAAGTCAAAGACAAGTTTGAAGAGCTGGACGGCGTTGATGCTTTGCCACATCCAGCTTACAGTCACATCCAGCTTACAGACACCAAAAAGTCTTGAAAATTGACGGTGTTTATTTTAAGGAATATTTATTCTTCTTGTTATTCTTTGGCGAGTAAAATTTCAATTTCTTGCATGTGTTGACGAATTTTTAGTATAACCTAGTACAATCGATTTTTATTTATATGGACACACAAAATATTATCAACTGCCTAGCTGCTATGCCCTGAAAATAGTTAGTTAGGTTCGTTTATCCTTCGTTTTAACTGTTGCTTAAGCTTTATATAGGTAGGTGAGAAATATATAACGCTTACGCTTTCAAGGTTGATTCTTTACAATTCATGTTTCAGCTCTAAAGATGGATTTATTTTCATCCGAAACTTTTGCTTTTATTCAATAAACGTGTTTTATATAATAATATGTGGCATGATTCTCCATTTCATAGTGCGATTGCGATTCCCTATAGAAATCAATAACAGCCAAGCAGTATTGGCGAAACCGGTCAAATTTTGAAGGTAAGGTAACTTATTACGTTTTTAGAAAACGAAAGCATAGAGAGTTCTAGGAAAATCGAGAAAGGTGATAGGCATATAAAGAACACTAAAAGTTTTCTTTACTTTAAGGGAATATGCCTTAAAGACGGGTTTTTTCCTAAATATATACATATATATGTGTGACCCATCTTTTGCTGTTAAATCCGTGTCGCACGTGAAAAGAATGATAGGGTTCTCCACAAATTTTTGGCCATAATTTTTGACTGCCATGTACTTTTCTAGGAGATATGATAGTTTTAAGAAAGAAGATTTGGTTACTTTTCTCATTGAGGTCAGCCACACGGGTTTGGCTTAAATTTCGTGTGTTATATATTTGCAACTTAAAAAAGTTTCTAGCATTTTAGGGTGTGATATCAGTACTGTTTTATCTCATTTTGTCTATGGGGTCAAAAGCTACATTGCCACGCAATTCTGTATCCAACTGTGTTGCAACGCACAAGACTTCGGCTTGGACATTGCTAGGTTACTAATATTAAAAATAATACCTAAGGTGTGAGTAGTTTCTTGCAGTTTGTACGTTATAACAAGCAGTAAATGTCAAACTTTGAGAATACCCCCACTCATGTGTTCGTTTAAAGTTGCAACAGTGTAGATGTCGTGTGCTGTTGTGAGCCGCTGGCGTCGGTTAGGCGTCCCGACGCGGAGCTTGCCTTGGCGGGTTTTCAGTAACTTTTTGGAAGCCCACTGGGAGTCTGGGATCGGGGCTTGTATTTCATGGAATGGCCGTCTATGTCCGGAGTGGCTTCTCCGCTTACCGGCAGTCAGTGTACGAATGCGCCTGTCATGGGATCATGGTGGTGAGGGTGTGTTGCGGTTTGAATAATTTTTATTCATTCTCGTTATTTCGGAGCCCTTCGACTGATGATTCTCTGTTTGACTGCTTACTGTCGGCGATGGTATTGATCCAGAGTACTGACCAAAAGTCAGCGTTTGTTTTTGTGGAGGATGTTAATGCATACAACATGGGCTGGTTGGGATCTGTGTCACCGACTGATGGCCATGATGGGGCTACGTTGGAGTTTTGCACCTTAGTTAGTTGTGTGCAGCTAGTCCGTGGGTTCTTACACATTGTTGGCAATTGTCTCGACCTCGTCATGACTGATGTCACGGACTCAATTGTTACGGTATGATGAATGGTGAGCATGTGAACGTTGAGGGCGTGTTGGGAATATATATAAAAATTTATTTTTAATTTAACAATAACATATGATAAATCAGAGATTATTAACGAGGAACTTACGAGACATAAAAAAAGGAATGAGACACGAATGAGCAGACCTTTGAGCTACTGTCTCCTTATTAGCTCACGTGATAATGGTGTAGAGTCTGACAGCTCCATTAATATTTATCATTTGAAATATACACCTATCCTATTCAGTTCAGAAAATTTGTGATTATTTTGGACACCACATAATAGTTATAGTTACTAATAAGGAGACAGTAGCTCAAAGGTCTGCTCATTCGTGTCTCATTCCTTTTTTTATATCTCGTAAGTTCCTCGTTACTTATCTCTGATTTATCATATGTTATTGTTAAATTAAAAATAAATTTTTATATATATTCCCCACACGCCTCAACGTTCACATGCTCACCATTCATCATACCGTAACACAATGACCGTGTCATTTTTCTCCCCTCATGGCATTCAGACTACTTATATCTTATTACGTCCTTGGATGAGAACCAGCTTGTTCCTGTGGTAGGCACCAAGAGAATGGGGTTCGTTAAGAGTAGGGCTAACTTGGATGCTATTATTGAAGTTAGAAAAGCCTTACTTTGGCGCCAGATTATTTGCATTGGGATCCTATCTCTGTGCATAATGACTTGACTGTGTCGGTTTTGGAGATGTTTGCCCTGAAGAGGTCTCGGGACAAGCCGTGTCTTGACGATTAGTGTTGGTAGCCTTTGAAGCTAAATAAGCAGCTTATCGGGCTTGGCGACGTTCACGTGACCGTACTTTCTGGCAGACCTATGTGGATCCTTGGGCTGAAGCTAAGCTTGTGTATGAGAGGACGGTTCTATGACATAAGCGCACACGACAAATGCGCATAATGACTATAACGCTCACGAAAGAAGCGCACACTTCAAATGCTCACAGGGCAAAACTGCACACTGACAAATGCGCATACTGATAAAACCGCACACTGACAGATGCGCACCTATTATTTTATCGTTCAACTGCGTCTACAAGATATTTTGTTAGTTTTTAGTAGCGTCCAGCATTTAGTTAACTTCTAGAGCTTTCATCACCATTAGTTAACGTTTCATGACATATTTAGGCTGAATCCATGTAGAAAATTGGCTTCGCAGCACTTCCCTGCCCAAGTAAGGCTATGCTTTACGAGTTGCTGATACTGCAGCCATGTTCTCATCCATACCACTTTTAATCCTAATAGTTTCAGTCTTTTGAGGACAAGAATCGTGTCAATGATTTGTTGATTCCTGTATTATTTCCGTCGACAAGGTCTTGACAATTGCATGACATACATCTCAAGGACCGATTTAGTTTACACCTCCAAGCCTGTGTTCCATTTAAAGTGCGATGATGCATGAAGTCAAATCCTAAATACACTATGACCCGTCTTCCTTTCTGGGATTTAGTAAATTCAATGATGTGGGTAAAACTTGTAAAAATATGGTGTTATTTAACCTTATTCACACCAGTCTGTAAATTTTCTTTTTTCTAGCAGTAACTTCTTCACCACATTATATTCCATAGACAATTCAAGTTACAATTTTAAGCTTCGCGCTATTCTGGCCATCAAAATAACGGCGTTGAATTTGTAACTCCACCCAGAAGAGTCAGAAGTAGTTGAGCAATGTTCATAATTTTTTGCAGGGAGTCAATCAGGTGCATTGACTTAGATGCGAACAGTGCCAAGAAAGAAAAACTAGAATTAGCTGGCCATAAAGATGGGGGTGATGAATTTTGTTGTTTGTTCACCCAAAAACAGGTAGAAGGAGTAGAGTCATAATATATATATATATATTTTTAGGCAGTCAGATGGGTTGAATGAGATGGGAAAAATACTAAAACTCTAGAGCGTTCTGGCCATAAAAAATTACGGCTTCGAATTTCCGCGGGCAATGGTCTTACTCCACGAGGCGTTCCAGTTACTGCATAAGTTTGCTTAAGTTCAATGTGATCAGTCATTTCAGGTGAGTAGTATAAAATAGATTCTTGAGCTCTATGTGTGGAAATTCACTGTATTAGATTAGCAATGACTTCACCTGAGTAATTATATACTGTATATTTTTAGGTGGCTGGCACACCAACGCAACTGGTTACATGTAATTAGTTGCATGCAACGTGCAACTTAAGTTGCACGCAACCATTCAATGCAAATCACTGGCGGATC
>LQNS02276481.1:26737458-26747694 GCA_001587735.2 Parhyale hawaiensis | reverse complement strand
ACATAAGTTCGCACTCTCACATCCATGAGTCATGCTTCAGACTATTACCATTGGCAAGAATAAATGAGTAGTGCAACAGTTAGCATCGCTAAGTGTACTCCGCCGTCACTGCCATACTTTGTCAAGTGTTGCACTGCGCACTAAGCAAAGTTGCCAAAGTTAATTGTGGCGAGGGACCTGTTAAGTTGCTTGTCTTTGTTGGCGCTTACACTGCAAGAAGAAATGAAAGTTAAGGGGACTAGTTGGTGAGGTACTGACAGAGAGGAGAAACTTAAACAGTCATCCTTGAATAGAGGCTGAAGAAAGGAAAATTATGTAATAGATAATGAAAATCAATGAGTTACACATGAATGTGTCTTCACATTTAGTGTACAGCGTCTCCTTTAACTTCAATAAGCTGATGCAATGCTGAATACGTAGCCTTGAATGTTAATATATTCGTAAAGCAGGGACGTTTTTGATTCCACTATCTTTATTTGCTCATACATGAATCCCGTCCCTGACGAATTTCGATGTCCCCCTCATCACGTGTCAGGGCTAGCCCGGAAAATTTGCGTATCTATCCTGCTCTAAAACATATTGATAAATACTATAAAATCTCTGAAAAGATAGCTAAGGATCTGCTGGGCACGAAAATTGTTCTTTACTCTGCTTTCTATTGGTAAAATAAACTATCGAAGAAATGGACCCACAACTTCCATAGTTCTCCGACGGGAGAGTATCAGAGCTATTGGCGCTGTCAGAATGTCATCCAATCTACGGCGTTGCGTAGAGTTTGGATAGCGTTTCATTTTCAAGTGCAAATAGTTGATAGTTTTCACGTAGTTTTACAGGGCGTAGTGCGTGCATCATTTCCAGTGGTACAGTATACGTATACCAGGAAGCATAGAATGCAACGGGAGGACTCAATAGGACTAAAATAAGACTTAGCTGTGACCGCACGTAGCAAATTTACATCACATCGACGAGTCGAAGTATTTGAGTGTGGGACTTCAGGTTGTTTTCTTCAACACATCACCGTATTTTTTTGATTTATTTCATTCAATCTCCCGCTCATGACTGGCCAGCTACTTGAGCTGCAAAATACTGTAAAATGTTGTCGTCAAGTACGGAAAGAAGTTGGAGCAATAGGATAACTGTTATTGTGGTTTCTCTCGAGTACAAAACTGTCTATAATGGTGCTTATATTTGTTGGTAAGGAATAAACATGTTCTGTGAAGAGCACTGTGAACTGAATATGAAATATGAGCAAGGCTTCAATTAACAAACAGAAGTTAAATCAGGTCGCCAAAAGGGACCAAATTCGGCGCTAGTGCTGTGAAAGCTTCCCCCAGCATGCACTGCAATTTTTATAGATAATTGCTAAATTAGTATATATTCTCTTAATTTATTTATGCGCTAGGGATGAATTTCACAATTTAAGACGAATTTTTTTCCGGGTAAATTAGTTAAAATACTGCTAGGGTATTCAGCCATAGATTCGTCGATTATGACGTCACTTTTTGCTGCTAATTTCTCGTGACTCCTCCCGTTACGCTCTTTGCTTCCTGACACATACATACGTCCGAACGGTTGAGGCCTGAGCGGCTATAAGGACAGACACCTTTTGAAAGTAAATCATCGTGTCGTTGTACTATATCGCTAATTATTAAACCGATTTCAGTATCAAAACGTATCGTGTATAGTTTTGAATAATCATCTATGTATATATACTGTAGATACGTAGTTGGTTGGTCTTTTCCCCTCGATCTAATGTATATGTACGAAAAAAAAAAATTCATATACTGGATGCCAAAATGCGGTAGCTGATATCTTCGGGTCTTAAATTAACCTAACACATGAAGCTTTCTATAATACACTAGAGATACCATTCGCTGAGAAAAATACCTTTGTTGTTTATATCCTTCCTTAGAGCACGGAAGGCATAGGCTCAAATTTTCGTGTAATTTCCATAACCCTTGTGCATAATCTATTTTGCTTATCATTTTCTTAGAAGAATTGCGTCGAAGGTGCTGCGAATTCTCTCTGTATAGAGGTCATATACCTTATGGGAGATCGCTGCTAGTTCCTAGGATACGCTATTGGGTGTTACTGTTTTTCTTTATTAGCTCTTGGTGTAGCTACAGCTTCAAGCCTTGGAAAAGTAAAACTTCTTATTTTATTACAGCGAGAAATTTTTGCTGTTCTGAATACATGTTGGCACAACTGTCGCTGAGTCGAGGACCTTATCCAACCAAATGAAATGTTTCTGAATAATTCCGTCCTTAACTTTACGCACGAAAACGGCACTAACAACAAAATTATTTTTCTAGACGTAAACATAACCATAGTCAAGGGCATTTATAACATCTCAGTTTACCAAAGCCAACATACGCAGGAGTTTACCTAAATTGCATCACCGAATATCCAGGATCCTTTACGACCCCTACATTCAAAAACCCTGATTTACCGTACGTACAACAATCCACCAGGCTGGCAAGATTTCAACCATAATTCAACGAATCAAGCGGACTCTCGTAAAACGACGGTTATCCTAATAAACTTTTTGATTCCATTTTACAGCAACACATCGATAACAGAATTACCAGCGCCAAGGCCAGCAGATGAAGCTTACAATCTACTAGAAAAATCAGTACTCTTTCAATTATGAAGCCGATGAACGGGTAGTTATGTCAGAAGCAACACCAATGATGCTGAGAAGCTGGAAATGATCATCTATTATAATACTAGCACAATTTGCAATATGGTAGCATGGAATAAAGAAGGCCCTCCATTGCCAACTCTCCAACAGACAGGCGTGATGTACGAGTATCGGTGTGACCTCGGACACTGTGAGGCCGAGAAGCACTCGTTTACCTGCCAAACAATCACAACACTTACACCGCAACTCTGCAGTTGCAGAACAAATGTTAGTAAATGATACAAAAATACGATGTCATGGACCTAACTGCAATTGGCTCCACATGATGCAATTGCTGCTGATATAACAACAACAACAACAACAACACAAACCTGGCATAAACGCGCAGGACGTCGAGGTTCTCAAACTTTTAACTGATACAGTTCCGCTGTATACCAGCCTTCATCTGTAATGACCCCTATAAATATAAACGACTCTTGTGTTACCGCCTCCTCAGTTCTCATTTGGCGGCCGCACTGTAAACACCCTAGAAGCATAGCTTACAGAGTGCTACGTTATTATCCATTTAATCTGATGATACCAAGCAGTAACAATATAAAAAGAGAACCCAGCAACATATATAAAAGTTATTCCCTGACTAAAAAACAACTTCTCAGATGAAAGTAAATCCATCTTCAGTGCTGAAATATTGAGAGAAGTCATGAAGCATAAATTGCGAAGAATGAACCTAGAAAACGCAAAGCTTGTAAATTTCTCACTTACCTATAGAGCTTAATTAAGCAACAGTTAAAACGAAGGATAAACGAACTCACCGAGTATTTTCAGGGCACAGCAGATAGGCAGTTGTTAATATTTTGTATGTCCGTATTAATAAAAATTTATTCTAATAACTTAAGCTCTTGCACATCATTTGTAACTGCTGTTGAAGAAAAATTATTGTACTTGATGATTTTTATTAAGACTATGAGAACGGATGGCTGAATTTGTAAATGCGCTTAGCTGTTGCCCTGCCCCTGTGCGGTGTGAAATGCGCTGATGTTGAGCTATCCTAACGTAAAGCTGTACGGAAGTACTGCCCACGTACGACAGCTGGCAGCTGTCGTATTTATGTTTATAGACAACACTAGAGCGAATGAAAGCATCCACAAGGTGGCAGCGTTGAAGAATGCACCGACTAATGCCATACTACGCTCGTATTATTTTGGATAGAATCTGTTCAGTAGCCTGGTAGAGTCACGTTCTAGGTCTCGACTTTGAGATCGTTTGTATGGAAATTTGCAGATAGTATTTTTCTCTTTCAACCGTAGCTATTGGTATCACAGTAGTGTCTTTGCTATCAAGAAATTTTCTAACATTGATTTTGAGCAGCTTTGGTGGATAGTAGTTGTCAATATAATATTTGTTAAGGAATTCTATTTCCTAGTGCAAAGAGTGAAACGAACATGAGATACGGTATGCTCTGCTCATGCAAGTAGATATGATTGCGGTTCTGTACTTGGAAGAGATATTGCTGATGAAATTTGTCCCAAGCCCTGAAAACTTTAGTTTACGAAACACTAATGATAAAAAGTTATTTACACTATACGAGTCACGAGTAGAACAAGATAATGGTGTTTTATTGTTTGGTGTGCGTGTGACTCGTTGTAAAAATAACTTTTTAGTATCAGTTTCGTAAACCAACGTTTCTAGGACTTGGGACAAACTTCGTCAGCAATATCTCATACAAGAGCGAAACCAAAATCATATCTACTTAAATGAGCAGAACATACCGTATTTCATTTTCGTTTTACTCTTTGCACCAGGAAATAGAATTCTTTAGGAAAAATTTTATTTACAACTACTATCAACCAAAACTGTTCAATACGAGAGTAAAAAAATTCCTTGATAGAAAACACACCACTGTATTACCTATAGCGACAGTTAAAAGAGAAAAGTTCTACCTTCAATTAAAGGATCTCAAAGTCGAAACCTAGTGCGTGACGTAACCAGGCTATTAAATAGATTCTATCAACAGATCTCTCCAAAATATTACTATCGTAATATGGTAACAATCGGTACTTTCTTCAAGCGCTGCGACCTTGTTGATGCTTTCATTCACTCTCATGTTGTCTATATGTATACATGGGACAGCTGTCAGTTGTCGTACGTGGGCAGTACTTCCGTACAGATTTATGTTAGGATAGCTCAACATCGGTTCATCTTGCATTGCACAGGGCAACAGAAAAGCGCATCTACAAATTCAGCCATCCGTTCTCATAGTTTTAATGACAATCATCCCATCAAGTGCAATAATTTTTCTGTAACAGGCAAACCATGTGTAAGATCGTAGGTTATTATTAGGTTGTCCCAAAAGTTCGTAAAAACACTTGTGGGTAATTGAAATTTTTTAAAAATTGTTTCAGTGAACAAAAAGTTGAAATAAAAGTACGCGGCTCTGATCAACAGAAAACGCAGTTTGATGCAGCAGGACAATGCTACGTCACACACTGCCAAGAACAAGGTCAAAGACTCGTTTGAAGAGCTGGACGGCGTTGATGCTTTGCCACATCCAGCTTACAGTCACATCCAGCTTACAGAAACCAAAAAGTCTTGAAAATTGACGGTGTTTATTTTGAGGAATATTTATTTTTCTTGTTATTCTTTGGCGAGTAAAATTTCAATTTCTTGCATGTGTTGACGAATTCTTAGCATAACCTAGTACAATCGATTTTTATTTATACGGACACACAAAATATTATCAACTGCCTATCTGCTGTGCCCTGAAAATAGTTAGTTAGGTTCGTTTATCCTTCATTTTAACTGTTGCTTAAGCTTTATATAGGTAGGTGAGAAATATATTACGCTTACGAGTTCAAGGTTGATTCTTTGCAATTCATGTTTCATGATTTCTCTCGATATTTCAGCTCTAAAGATGGATTTATTTTCATCCGAAACTTTTGCTTTTATTCAATAAACGTGTTTTATATAATAATATGTGGCATGATTTTCCATTTCATTGTGCGATTGCGATTCCCTATAGAAATCAATAACAGCCAAGCAGTATTGGCGAAACCGGTAAAATTTTGAAGGTAAGGTAACTTATTACGTTTTTAGATAACGAAAGCATAGAGAGTTCTAGGAAAATCGAGAAAGGTGATAGGCATATTAAGAACACTAAAAGTTTTCATTACTTTAAGGGAATATGCCTTAAAGACGGGTTTTTTCCTAAATATATACATATATATGTGTGACCCATCTTTTGCTGGTAAATCCGTGTCGCACGTGAAAAGAATGATAGGGTTCTCCACAAATTTTTGGCCATAATTTTTGACGGCCATGTACTTTTCTAGGAGATATGATAGTTTTAAGAAAGAAGATTTAGTTACTTTTCTCATCGATTTCTGTCACACGGGTTTGGTTTAATTTTCATGTGTTATTTATTTGCCACTTAAAAAAGTTTCTAGCATTTTAGGGTGTGATATCAGTACTGTTTTATCCCATTTTGTCTCTATGGGCTGGCGCACACGTACGCAACAGCTACATTGCCCCGCAATTCTGTATCCGACTGCGTTGCAACGCACAAGACTTTGGCTTGGACATTGCTATGTTACTAATATTAAAAAATAATACCTAAGGTGTGCGTCGTTTCTTGCAGTTTGTACGTTATAACAATCAGCAAAGGTCAAATTTTGAGAATACCCCCACTTCTGTGTTCGTTTAAAGTTGCAACAGTGTAGATGTCGTGTGCTGTTGTGAGCCGCTGGCGTCGGGTAGGCGTGCCGACGCGGAACTTGCCTTGGCGGGTTTTCAGTAACTTTTTGGAAGCCCACTGGGAGTCTGGGATCGGGGCTTGGATTTCATGGAATGGCCGTCTATGTCCGGAGTGGCTTCTCCGCTTACCGGCAGTCAGTGCACGAATGCGCCTGTCATGAGATCATGGTGGTGAGGGTGTGTGGCGGTTTGAATAATTTTTATTTATTCTCGTTATATCGGAGCCCTTCAACTGATGATTCTCTGTTTGACTGCTTACTGTCGGCGATGGTATTGATCCAGAGTACGGACCAAAAGTCAGCGTTTGTTTTTGTGGAGGATGTTAATGCATACAAAATGGGCGGTTTGGGATCTGTGTCACCGACTGATGGCCATGGTGAGGCTACGTTGGAGTTTTGCACCTTATTTAGTTGTGTGCAGCTAGTCCGTGGGTTCCTACACATTGTTAGCAATTGTCTCGACCTCGTCATGACTGATATCTCGGACTCAATGACTGTGTCAGTTTTCTCCCCTCATGGCATTCAGACCACTTACATTTTATTACGTCCTTGGATGCGAACCAGCTTGTTCCTGTGGTACACACCAAGAGAATGGGGTTCGTTAAGAGTAGGGCTAACTTGGATGCTATTATTGAAGTTGGAAAAGGCTTACTTTGGCGCCAGATTATTTGCATTAAGGATCCTATCTCTTTTCTTAATGACTTGACTGTGTCGGTTTTGGAGATGTCTGCCCTGAAAAGGTCTCGGGACAAGCCGTGGCTTGACGATTAGTGTTGGTAGCCTTTGAAGCTAAATAAGCAGCTTATCGGGCTTGGCGACGTTCACGGGACCGTACTTTGTGGCAGACCTATGTGGATCGTTGGGCCTAAGCTAAGCTTGTGTATGAGAGGACGGTTCCATGACATAAGCGCACACGACAAATGCGCATAATGACTATAACGCACACGAAAGAAGCGCACACGACAAATGCTCGCAGGGCAAAACCGCACACTGACAAATGCGCATACTGATAAAACCGCACACTGGCAGATGCGCACCTATTATTTTATCGTTCAACTGCGTCTACAAGATATTTTGTTATTTTTTTAGTAGCGTCTAGCATTTAGTTAACTTCTAGAGCTTTCATCGCCATTAGTTAACGTTTCATGACATATTTAGGCTGAATCCATGTAGAGAATTCGCTTCGCAGCACTTCCCTGCCCAAGTAAGGCTATGCTTTACGAGTTGCTGATACTGCAGCCATGTTCTCATCCATACCACTTTTAATCCTGAAAGTTTCAGTCTTTTGAGGACAAGAATCGTGTCAATGATTTGTTGATTCCTGTATGATTTCCGTCGACAAGGTCTTGACAATTGCATGACATACATCTCAAGGACCGATTTAGTTTACACCTCCAAGTCTGTGTTCCATTTAAAGTGCGATGATGCATGAAGTCAAATCCTAAATACACTATGACTGGTATTCCTTTCTGTGATTTAGTAAATTCCATGATGTGGGTAAAACTTGTAAAAATATGGTGTTATTTAACCTTATTCACACCAGTCTGTAAATTTTCTTTTTTCTTACAGTAACTTCTTCACCACATTATATCCCATAGACTATTCAAGTTAAAATTTTGAGCTTTGCGCTATTCTGGCCATCAAAAATCACGGCGTTGAATTTGTAACTGCACCCAGAAAGAGTCAGAAGTAGTTGAGCAATGTTCATAATTTTTTGCAGGGAGTCAATCAGGTGCATTGACTTAGATGCGAACAGTGCCAAGAAAGAAAAACTAGAATTAGCTGGCCATAAAGATGGCGCTGATGAATTTTGTTGTTTGTTCACCCAAAAACAGGTAGAAAGAGTAGAGTCATAATATATATTTTTTTTAGGCAGTCAGATGGGTTGAATGAGATGGAAAAAATACTAAAACTCTAGAGCGATCTGGTCATAAAAAATGACGGCTTCGAATTTGCGCGGGCGATGGTCTTACTCCACAAGGCGTTCCAGTTACTGCATAAGTTTGCTTTAGTTCAATGTGATCAGTCATTTGAGGTGAGTAGTATAAAATAGTTTCTTGAGCGCTATGTGTGGAAATTCACTGTATTAGATTAGCAACGACTTCACCTGAGTAATTATATACTGTATATTTTTAGGTGGCTGGCACACCAACGCAACTGGTTACATGTAATTAGTTGCATGCAACGTGCAATTAAGTTGCACGCAACCATTCATTGCAAATACATAGAAACGCGCACACTGAATTGCATGACGCTATAGTTGCATGCAAATGCGCAACTGCGGTCTCATGCAACTACCTTAATGGTTCCTTCCATACGATCCAGTTGCGTGTGATCTTTGGTAGAAGACGGTTTGTCACACGATCGCTGTGTTATCTGTCACTTGTCGTGTCACTTGTCTGTCTATTTCAGACGATTTACTAATTTTCTACCTAGAGTTCGACATGGCCAAAGAAGTGGCTGCTCTTAATGTAAAACTAGTTGAAGTTATTGGAAAACATACCTGTTTATACAGTTACAAGCTGAAAGAAAGTAGCAACAAAGACGAAGTGAATGCCGTGTGGAAAAAAGTGACACAGAAAATGAAAAGTCCAGGTAAATAACTGAGATTTCCATATCGTTTATTATCAGCATTATGATGAAAAACCCAAAGTAATGTATATTTGACGTGTAGATTGCTACATATATGAAATACAATTTAAGATTCTAGTTACTTATAAAATATTATGTAGGTATCAGTATGGCATAGGTATATGCTTGTACCACGTATTATATAGCAAGTATCGCATAGGTATTCAGAATTTACTATGTAGATGTATGTACAAAGGATGTATTTATAATAGCGTATACTACATTTATTTTCAAAATAACTACTAACGTCGACTAACAAATAAAATTTAGCGTCTCGGGAAATCTTTTCTCATCATCAGAAATTGCAACTAAAATCAATAAAGGATTTATTTTCACTCATCATTTGGCCCTGTACAGGTGCCATGCTGTACATTCCCACTGGGACGGTATAGAGTTACCGGGCCCATGAAGTAATCACAAAGATATTCCCGGATACCTGTTGTTTAAGTTCTCATATCGCGGTTTATATCGTTAACATGTTATTTTCGATGTCTTGAACCGCATGCATATTTCGAGCCCTAGACATTGTTCCTTCCGATTTGCGAACGGAGTTATGTCAAACACATGCATATTTTATTATTGATATATATTTTTTCTCATTTGCCTTTGACACAAATTCAGCCACTTATGGCAATCGGCCATTGCTTTTGACACCTGCACGCTTTAATTGACAGGAAGTATTATGAGTTTGAAAATATGAAAATTTAATTTGACAATCATCAAACAGTTTGATACCTAAAATCACCTAATGTGACACTTGTTCATTTGGAATTGACATTGTGCTATTACGACTGTCATTGCAAGCTGAAAGCTTGCCAGAGTTCACATTTATTTGACCATATTTAAAAGGAAATGAAACACGTATTTTACATTCACAAAACCAGAAAAATTCATTCCGTTTCATCTACAAATATTAATTAGGTACAAAAACCGGTTTCATCTACAAATTCAAAGACTAAATTTCACACGTAATCTTGTGCAATACACTAAACCAATAGTAGTAATTTTCAAGCTGCTATAACTGATATGCAAACTTTTTTAAATGTGTTGTCTCAATGGTTAAATCAAAATAGTTGAACTGCCCATGAGAATAAAACCAAATTAATTAGCTTTTATTAAGAACACAATGGGTTCACAAAATATGCTTACAAGCTTACAAGTACAAACAAAGTAGCCAAAATTCAACCTAGTAATTAGGCCCAGTCACAAATATTG
>LQNS02276481.1:26708406-26732495 GCA_001587735.2 Parhyale hawaiensis | reverse complement strand
ACAGCCATAATCCCGACAGCCATAATCCCGACAGCCATAATCCCGACAGCCAGAATCCCGACAACCAGAATCTCGACAACCACAATCCCGACAGCCAAAATCCCGACAGCCATAATCCCGACAGCCATAATCCTGACAACCACAATCCCGACAGCCATAATCCCGACAGCCATAATCCCGACAGCCATAATCCCGACAGCCAGAATCCCGACAACCAGAATCTCGACAACCACAATCCCGACAGCTACAATCCTGACGTCCACAATTTCGGCAGCCAGAAGTCTGATGATGAACAAATGTCAAAAAATATTCTAGTAGAGAACAGGTGTGCCAAGACAGGTATCTAAATTAGTGAAGTAATATTTAACATTATTTATTGAAAATATAAGTGTCTCATGAAGAGGAGTCAAAATCTAAAAAAAGGCCAAATGCCAGTTGTGGGCAATTCATTGAAGATAATCTAAAACATCTGATGAAGAACATGTGTCAAAATCTGGTCTTTCTTAGAGCGTCTTTGGAAGACAAATAGGGTACAATACTCTGAGGTGCAGAAGTGGTTAGAATAAGTTGAATTGGTTGATCTCTGGTGATTTTTGCTTGTTGTTTTATTTTGTTCCGTACATTTGCAACACTAGCAGCACTTGCACAAGGAGCATGATTCTGTTCGCCGAATTTTGTCAAAAGATGTTTTTCATGCACAATTTTGGTAACAGCTCTGCCTCTGCAATTGTTTAACTATCGAAATTCCCAGCACCATTAGTGTGTCTCTTTCCTGTTTTTATCTTTCACCATCAGGTATCCACGTACGTTTATCTTCTCTCTTCCTTTTTGAGAATGGATCACTTCACAAATTGCCTCCATTTCAATGGCTATTTAGTCTGAAATGAACGTTAATTGGATATCTAGTTAAATAGTTGTAATTATGATATGCACATAACTACATATTCATTATATTGAATAGTTTAAGCCTCGATAGAAACTAGGAACCCATGCACGAATGTGTTCCCACACAAGATCAACGCGCATGGGAACAGCAAGTCGTGAAGGAAGAGGAAGTAAGATCTGCAGAAGTATGAAATCGGAAGGAAAGAAAGTTGTCACGATAGGCCCGAAGGCGTAGCTAGTGGCCAAGGTAACCTACGTTGTCCCTTAGGGTCGCTGCATCCCATAACATAGGATGGACAAACCTATCTAACTAAACCTTATGGCCATTACTATGCCCCCCGAGGGGCGAGCAGACAGAAACTGGCAGACAGACACAGGCGCAAACACTGGCTTCATGTGAAATGTTACTGGAATCGCGTTACGGAACCAGCGTCATGTATTATATACATAGGGCTTAGGTATTATAATTATGCATTGCATGATATACAGGCAGCGCCTGTATATTAAAAAATATCATTACAACGACAGCCAAGAATGTGACTGTCGGGATTCTGGCTGTCGGGATTTTGGCTGTCGGGAATTGGCTGTCGAGATTATGGCCGTCGGGATTATGGCTGTCGGGATATATGGCCGTCGGGATTATGCCTGTCGGGATTTTGACCCAGACCGGCCAAAATCATTTGCACAATGTCAATGCATTTTGCATGTGTCAATAGCAACTGAATCTGTGTCAAATGCAAATGAGAAAAGGGGTAACTGTCTTCTCGTGGCAATGGCTTAGCGTATCAAATACACGAAACTTTGATGAGAGCGTACCAAAAAGTACACTCTTCTGATTTACGAGCAACACTCAGCCTATAATTATAAATTCTCTTTATTTGCTAGGGTTACTATTGGGTATGTCAGCATGATGTAGGGTTTTGGGTATGTCAGCATGATGTAGGGTTTTGGGTATGTCAGCATGGCGTAGGGTTTAAGAGGAAATGCCTCATCCCTACAAAAGAAATGAGGAAAAGTAATTCCACATCCATCATGGGGTGACTTCCAGGTAACTCGCCATCACCCCCTACTGCAGTCACCAGACTGCAGCCGTCGACCTAGGCGAGAAGAACGAAAAACACCCCATTGGTGTTTCTGTAAAGATCACCTACTACAATATTAAGTTATAATACACTCATCTCCATCAGGACATGCCCAAAGTTGAACTGACAAATAGCCTCTGTAATTGAAAATACGTGATCCATTGTTGGCAAACTTTTTTATTGGATTTATTCTAATACTAGTGGCCCCGGCCGTCATTATAATGACGGTCGAAAATTAGCACCTCAGGAAAACCCTCGCTGTCTTGTGTACTTATTACTGTTCAGACGGCTTCTTTAATGAAAATTCAGCATTCTGCCTAAAAAATGGATATATACATATATACATGTATATATCATGAGGCCTAAATAAGTGATATCTCCCGTAGCAACTCAGAACTAGAGCACTCTGAGAGCGCATACCTCCGCCAAGCGAGGCAACGGTACCAAAAATTCAAATTGGCTCTGAAACCATAATTTTCTTTGTATAAACTCCAAAATCTAATCCTTTGAGCCTTTAGATAGTAATAACAGCTTGTGCAACTTTCTTGAAGATCCGTTCATAACTTTTTGAGTTATACTGCTAACGAACGTTATGACAAACATGAGTCAAACATACAAACGAACAAACCGATCTGCACTAGAATTTAATCATTTATGTCTTTCAACTTTATTAACAACCCCTATAAATTTCATGAAGATCCATTCATTATTTTTTGAGTTATTGTGCTAACAAACATAAAATTAAAAACAGTGACAAAGGAACAGATCATTACTAAATTTGGTCATTTACTCCTTGTTATATACCTAACAACTCATGTTAATTTCATCAAAATCCATCCATAACTTTTTGAGTTATAACATTGAGACAAATGAGGCAGACAAAAAACAAGCTTAAGGACATTTCTTCACCAAAAGTTAATCATCTGTTCCTCCTAACATACCTAACACTCCCTGTAAATTTCGTTCAAATCGGTTCATAACTTTTTGAGTTATCTTGGTGACACACAAACAAATAGGCAGATAGACAGACAAACACGACGAAAACATAACCTCCTTGGCGGAGGTAACAATGAACATGTCCAGACACGATCATGCAGGCAGGCTGAGGTCTCACAGCTGGAGCGCCCAAGTGCGACCTCCGTATCCAAGATATCGTACTCGGCACCTGAATTTTCTCCCCCGTAGCAACTCACAACAATGAACATGTCCAGACACGATCATGCAGTCAGGCTCAGGTCCTTCAGCTGAAGCGCCCAAGTGTGAGCCCCGTATCCAAGATACCGTCTTCGGCACTTGAATTTTCATATAGCGGGACAGGAAAAATATAAATTTAGTTGTAATTAAATAGATAAAAACACGACGTGAATTATTATATAGTACTGATGTTCACCGTCTATTGAACCAATACAATTTCGCAAACTCCGTAGTTCCTCATAGGGCGCTGCTATATCCTTTCGCATTTCATTATCAGGAACAGGTAAAATTTGTGGTTGAAGACAGTTCCATATAGCTTCCGTTGTCTCTGCAATAACATTACCAATGGTTTTTTCTCCCCTCTTAATTACAGAAGTGAGCCAAACTCTTGAAACTGCAGCCTATCGGTAGATACCCGAAAGTGATAAAAATGAATTAAATTCAGAGTACTTATATAATGGGTATGAATTTACATGTACTACACGCTAAAATTCAACTACGGGTTATTTTCTACCTGTTAAAAATCAACTGCTTTGTTTCATTTTATATTTCCAATGGAGGATTGGAAGGAGATGTGGCGAAACTTAAGAACTGTTTTTACTCGCAATAAAAAGAAAAAAAACAAAACTTTCGGGATTTGGTGGGCAAAAGAAAAATAGTATTAATTGGACAGCGTGTAGTTTTTACTTCCCTATATATAACATGAAAATGGATACTTCACTTCCAGGGAACCTGCCATCACCCCCTGCCACTCACAATGAGCCATGTGAAGCGGACGAAGAACAGGACAATATTGTCACAGAAAACGTTAAGTTCATCAACGAGACACATTCAGAAAAAGCTTACGTCTATTGATGAAAGAATTGAAGCTTCCGAGTCTGCAATTGGTCAACAAGCACACAGTCTATAAAACAAAAGAAGCATTGCTAACAGTTCAATGAAACCGCAAAAAAAGCCTAATGTAGATGAGTGTGGAGTAAATTACACACGCTCAAAGACGGAGTCGAGTGAAAGCAATCCTAGAAGGCTTTTTTATGGAGTCTGCTGCCAGATCTGGAAGAAAAGGACAGTACCCAATTCAGAACATTCAAGTAACTAGTAATTACTTTAATAGAGATTACTATGGCATCAACCAGACCCTATTCGCGATCACAACAAGCTGCCACGCCCTACTCATGGTCTTCATCGGCAAGTGATGTAAAGTACCTATATATATTAGGATTTGCTTGAACCTAAATGACATGAAAACATTATATTTTAATTTTTTTACCAATTTAGCTTGTTTCGGAGCTTTGTTTTTTGCAAAATATTTTTTCCTGTCTACACATTAAGCAGCTAAAAACGTTTCCACACTATGTATAATGTTCGCTATATTACTTTCATTTTTTTTTGCTAGAATGAACCAAACTGGAAGTAGGATATTGTGAAGTTGGCATTTCACACTGAACAAATAAATTTATGAACAAAATAAAGTTTTTCTTACCTCAAAGTTATTATAAGTTTTTCTTCCCGTCACAATTCCATCATGTAGTTTGTATCCTTCTTTATATGCGGGCCGACTATTCCAGGAGTTGTTGAAAAGCAGGTTAACTCGTTCTGTAGAAATTTTGAAATTTATCAGGGTCTCGATCGAATTCTTCGGCCAGTAGGTAAAAAGAATGTTTTTTATCTGCTATATGTGAGGATGAGTCCACTACTTTCTCTTCTAATTTTTAAGCTAACGCCGAAGAACGCATATATCTTCGTCGTCTGACATTTGGAATGCAAGTAGTGAATAGTTGCTTAGGTGTGCGGCTAAGCATGCAACTGGTTGTGTCCAATTTATCACACGCAACTAGTTTCAAGCAACCCGTTGCGTTGTTGTGCTAGCTACCTAAGCCTACGGTATTGAGTTTTGGCTCTGATAAAAACGATTGAGCTCGAGGTTATAAATGTCTATAACCTATTCTTTGGTCATTCGGTACTTAATCTACGAAGTTAATGCCATTTGAATGGATGTCGTCCACGTGTTTAAGTCCGCGGGGAGGGGGTGCGTGGAAAACTGAAGATACAGAGTCACTGCCTATGTTAATCGGGGATTTGCTCTACACTACAAAACAACACTCTCACCTCACCTTCTAGCAATGCGATGTTAGTCTCGCCACCCATGTCGAAGATTGCGTTAAAGCATCAGGAGTGCGCATTAATTCACACTGAATTACATTGTATTTCTACCAGTACGAGGTTTCAGTGTAAGTACGAATATCACAACTTCCAGTTAGGTAAAATGTAAATCTACGCGATTGTGACTCCCAATTATGCTTATCGCAAAGTAGGAGTGATTAGGTGAAAAACTATAGCTTGTGTTGGGAGCGGTGTGAACTGAGAGCGTCTGCGGTAAACTTTCGCGTGCGAGATCTTAGTACCACAATGTAATAAATTACTGTAAGAAGCATACACCATCACTAATGTATAATTTCCCCACACCAGGAACCATGTCGTTACCACAAGCGCTGGCTGGCGGCCTCACTGCCACAGAGCTGCAGCCTGAAGAGCAGGAGCAGGTGACCCGCAGCATGTTGTGCAGATCGGGGGTCGTGCTCGTGCAGCCGACAAGTACGTTCCTGAGCCGGGAGTACGTATACCTACATGACCAGGTGTACAACTTTAAGGTGAGCACCGCAATGCTGAAACCTCCTCTGCACACAAAATTAGTGATTTCCAAAAATAAACTAACTGGAGGAAAATCCTCATAAACGTTAAACAGTTGGGGTTATGGCGGAAGTAAAGTTGCCCTGAGCACGCACCCTAATTAGGAAATAACATTACCTTGGATTACGTTGAAGATATATGTCCTCTTAGGCCGAGAGGAATGTACTGCTGCCGCCGACCACAATTTTCCCGAGTTATCTTCGGTGCATTGGGCAAGGTCATATTCATTATGTTTGAGCGCCTGTACATTTAGGTATAAATGTGTCAGAACCTGCACCTTGATTCGCTACCATGGATATTTCACGGGTCCAGTTAGACAGGGCTACTTTCGGACTTATTACACTGGGCTGCAGTTAAATTTTTTTGAAGAGTTTTAATGTTTTCAACAGAACTTATGTACATTTTGCATGCTGAGTTTGGAACTGTAACTCGCTTTGTTCAATCAGGTCACAGTTTTTGCTATTTGAGCTTTAAGAAAACAAATATCCAAATATTAATGTTTGTATTTTTCAAATACAGCATAAATAATGGAAAATGTGTAACCTATGCCTGAAATAGGACACAACTAAAGTTCATGTGAGCTTCAAGATGAAAATTGAAAGTAGAAAGTAAGTAAATTCACAGTTTTGTGCATTAAAAAATAAGGAAATGATAAAACAATTGCGGTAAAATTAGCTTTCGTACAGTTTCTCTTCTGCGCTGTACATTTGGAGCATCCCTCATGAGGCACCAGCAGTCGCCTGCAAGAATATTCACTTTTCAACGGCCCTGGTACTTTTCCATTACTCGAATATCCGTGAGAAAACGCTCTCATGGCTCTTCACTCAAATCATCACAGTTTTCCGCAATATAGTGTAAATGCGAACCAAGGAAATGCATTTTAATGGACATGCATACACATAGAGCTTGGTAGTTTTTCCGGAGCTAATTAATAACACGTTCATGTTATCGATTTTGGTGTTTGCCTAGAAAGTTGATTAGAAAAGATAGATACAATAACTGTATCAACTGTAGTAACTGTAACAACCTACAGTGTTGTCCATTTGGCCGCTTCTCAACGTATATTTTATAACTTTGCTAAAAGACAACATAAAATACTGATGCACGCTCTCTATAATCTCTTTTATAAATTAATTTAGATAAATCGAAATTTAGTACACATAAAATTCTTCAGAAACCAGATTATTTCCAATAATTTATGTTTTTTAAATTGAAATAGAATGATAACCAGACCTGATTGGGCAAAATTGCTTACATTTCTGAAATTAGAAGGCAAATGCTATGTAGAAACACTTGAGAAACCATAAACCTAAATAAATGATGCAGACCAGTGTTATCAGCAATGAGGCTGGTGGTAAGATACCACTCATCGAGTCTCGGCGTTGTTGTGAAGTAGATGCGGCATTGCCATGATACAATGTGAAGATTTCCCTGATCCATTTGAAACGCCTCGCCACACCTCAAGATGAGTGTCTAACTTGAAAATATTAATATTAACTTAATGCATGGCTATGTTGCCAATATAAACAGCACTTGTAAAATAAATATTTAGCCATTGGTTAAGTTTATCATGCAATTTGCTTATTTATGATTTTTTACTGTTACCTCAAATTATGCAACAAGCTAATAAAAACGTCATAAAGAGGAAATACATACAAGTAAACAGGAATATTGTTGTTAAACATCCAAAACCAAGAAATTATAGCGAAAAAAATTCAATCAACACTGATATAAGTGTTCAGTAGTGGTAAACATAACGACTTAATTTTGAATATGGCAACCTCTATTTTTCATCATTTTTTAAGACCATTGTCAACAGACTTTGTCAGGTTTGATATTTCAGATGGCGGAATAGCATCTGCTGCTGTTTTTACTGCATTCCACAGGCTTACTTTGCCCGAAAACTGAAAACCACCTTCATAGACCTTCTTTTTCATCATTGCTCAGAGGTTCTCAATGGGATTTAAATCGGGGCTATTCGCTGGCCAGGTCATAATCCTTTTTGATTTGAATCCTCAATCCGCAAGCCAGTAAGCAGTGTACCGTGATCGGTGAGAGGGAGTGTTATCGTGCTGAAATACCAATTTGGATCGGTGTTCGATAGTCTGCTCATTAAGCCATGGAATCAAGTTGGCTTCAAGAACCTGGCACCACCTTTCTGCATTCAGTTCAACTCCTTCTGCCACTTCAAATGGACCAATAAGGGTGCCACCTACTTTCCCGACCCATAACATCTCACTTCCACCACTTTCTTGACACTTAAGCCGTGTCTGTTGAGGTCGATCATGGAGGACCCATCCAGAAGCCCATCCATCTGGACCATAAAGAGTGGCTCTACATTCGCCAGTAAATATGACATTGGAGAAATCAGTTTTCATGTTCTCCTCGGCCCATTTGACCTTATTTTGTTTATGGATATTTGTTAGCAGTGGTCGTTTAATTATTTTTTTTCGCTTTCCCTTGCTTCTGCAGAACCTCACATCTTGTCTTTCTGCTTAGTATTGGGGCTCAAGCGTCTTTAAATATCGCCTTACTTGTAGAAAGTTGTTTTCTAGCGATAGAAACCTTCAAATGTCGCATATCCCGAGTATTCCATTTTCTCGTAGAGGCTCAATCCGGAGTTTTCCAGCTGACCTTATCTTCAATTCCATAAGCCTGAATTGTTTGGTGACCACGCTGTAATTCCTTGGAAACTTCGAGTGTTGTCTTACCAGAAGCCAATAACGAGGTCACTTTGATCTTTTCTTCACTGATTAAACCGCATTTCTTGCCCATGTTGACTAGAGAGTGATGTTGCATAATCTGGGGTAACAGCACAACCCCGTGCGATAAGCAAATGTTGTCAAAACGTGGGAAACTGTTCCGTTTTCTTTTTCTCTAGTTGTATTTTATTGTTACAACATACCCGTGCACTAACATACTATTCATATTTTAAATGTTTGACACTTATCTTGAAAAATAAGTAAAAAAAATGTATTTGCATAATCAAAGGTAACGCAATGTAGTATTGCAATAGTAAGAAGAAAATATATAGTTTTTACATGTGAAATTCCGAGAAAGATCTGCAATTTTCGTAAAACTCGCTTACCATATTTTCGAGGGGCGTTTCTCAACCACGTTCTTTAGTTCAAAATTATTGATTCCTTGTCTTTGTATGTCTCTTCTCAGATGAGATAGTAGAATTTTCGTGCTGACCAAGAGGCCCATTCTCAGAAATAGGACGAAGCCTAGTCTTCGGGCATTGAAACAAGTCAAACTGCACGAAAGCTCATTCTATCGAGTGGCACTACGAAAAAATAATATTTGATACATTACAATGAGAAAAAGCACTATAGTATGCCTCGCATACTATGGTAAATTTTTATGGTAAATGTCACTGTGGTTTCAGTTCCGGAGAGATGACGTGGTGGTGATGACGTACCCACGGAGCGGCACCACCTGGACGCAAGAAATTATCTGGACCATGATACACAACCCGAACCTGGACCATCCGGACCCTGAGGAGCCTTTGCTGTCCAGGAGTCCCCTGATTGAGTGAGTCCTATTAACAGCAGACGGCCCAGTTTAAAGCCTCCTACAGACAATAGTCTTCTGGCCTAGGAACGACAGACGATAGTCTTCTGTCCTAGGAACGACAGACGATAGTCTTCTGTCCTTGGGATGACAGGCGAGAGTCTCGTCTTGTCTCTGGCGTTAGCGACTCCACCGTGCACACGGTGGGGTAGTATAAACGCCTTAGCGTCAAGCTAACGTAAGTTATTTTTTTTTTCGTACATACTATCTAGCTACTAAAAACTCGATAACTAAAGTGCTTCATGAGCAATATTGTTGCTCTTGGGATGACCAATAAATAAATAAATGGATAAAAATTAAAATCAACTGAGCGGTCTTCTAATCATGAACATTACTATGTTATTTTGGCTTGTAAAGCTTATTCTATACAGAGACTCAATTTACATCAGTGTGTAATGAGAGGCGCTAATTCCTCGTCGGTGACGCGCTCATCTAAACAAGTGAGTGTAATGAGTTTACACGGAGAGAGGCACTAATTACCTCTACCAAGTAGGTTATGTTTTTGTCATCTTCGTCTGTCAGTTTTTCCGTTTGTCCGTCTGTCTCTTTATCTCTTACCAAGATTTCTCAAAGGTATTAAGCGGATTTTTAATAAATTTACAGAGATTGTTAGGCATGTTAACAGTTACATATGATGAACTTTTGGTGAAATCCGTTCACTGTTTGTTTGTTTACTTTTTCTTACGGCCATAACTCGAAAAGTAATGGACGGATTTTCACAAAATTTACATAAGTTGTTAGGTAAAATACAAAGAGTAAAGAACTAAATTTTTGGAATGATCTGTTTGTTCGTTCGATCGTTTGCTACCGTTGTTTAATTTCATGATTCTAAGCACAATATCTCAATAAAAATTATGAAAGAATCTTTATGAAATTTGTAGGAGTTGTTAGTTATGTTATAAGCCATAAATGATCATATTTTGGTAATGATTGGTTGGTCTGTTTGACATTTGTTTGCCATATTGTTTATTAGCAGCGTAACTCAAAAAGTTATGAACGGATTTTCATGAATATTAAAATAATTGTTAATAGCATCAGAGGGCATAAATAATTGGATTTTAGTGTTGACATGACGAAAATCATGGTTCCAGAACCAATTTGAATTTTCCGCTTCTGTTGTCTTGCTTAGCGGACTTGTGCGCTCTCAGAGTGCTATCTATACAGTTCATTTTGCTTGCATCTGAACTCTGAAAAAAAAAGAAGTAGAAGTTTTCCGAAAGATCTGCAATGCGTATGGAGAGAAAGTTGTTTTAGAACGGGCGTGCCAGAAATGGTATGCTCGCTGTCAATCAGGGAAAGTAAGGGTATAGTCAACTTCGACCCCACCCTCAACTGGGAAACCCACACGCACTGGTTTGTGCTGCAGATATAAGTCCACAGGCCCCAGAGGAGTAAGAGTGGCTGCAGTCGACCACGGGTCATCAAGAACTGGCGCCAATTTGACAGAAGATTCCAAAGACCCGCGACAGCCCCCCCCCCCATGTTTGAGGAAGACAAGCTCCACCCACCGCTGCTTGAGCGCCGAACTCTGATAACTTGGATTAGAGCATATCCCCCCTTAGAGAATTGAGTTATCAGACTTTTCTACTCTCATCTGCAGGCTATATGCAAATTTACGAGCAAGAACACTGAGACACTCTACGTCATACGACGCAAACACAACACTAGTTCCTGTGTATCTGGGCACACCCACCAACGGTCGGAATATGTCATTGTACGCAACACGCAACTTACTGATGGCCTGTTTAGTGAATTTGGCCCAAAGTGAGCTACCATATATTGAAGAGCAATAAGTTTTAAACAGCTGAATCTTGACATTCAGGGAACATCTATTAAACTGCCGAAATATCTGATTGCCTGTAGCATTTAGGCGTCTAACCTGTCGTCCAAAGTCTGCGCAATCATCAAGTTTTTCATCAATGAGATGTCCCAGATACACAAAGCTGTAGACATAGGATAACTTCACACCGCTTAATAACGTATGCCTAATCCTGCACTGCTTGCTGGGCTGAGGTTCAAACAACATACATACAGTCTTATTCGTGTTGTACACAATATCAAGCTTCAGAGCTTCATCATCACATACGGAAACTAGCTTTTGGAGAGAACTGTGATGCGGAGCAAGAAGCACCATATCATCATATTACGAGAGTAAATAACAAAATATTTGTGATGATATGTTTGTTCGTTAGTTTGTTGCTAATTTTAATTTTATGCTTATTAACACAATAACTCAAAAAGTGCACAATGGATCTTTATGAAATTTACAGAAATTGTTGGCAATGTTAAATGACATAATCGATTAAATTTTGATGATGACCGGTTGATCTGTTAATGACTAATGTTTGTTTGCAGCATAACTCAAAAAATTATGAACGGATCTTTAAGGAAATTAGTGAAATTGTTTATACTATCAAAAGGCAGAAATAATTAGATTTTGGTGTCAATACGAAGAGAATCATGGTCTCAGCACCAATTTGAATTTTTTGTTACCTTCGCCCTGCTTGGCGGGCGTATGCGCTCTCAGAGTACACTAGTATTATACAGGCTGACGCAACAGTGGTAAAGTCGCTCAGAATAAAGGAATCAACCAAGAAGTATCCATTAGAGAAATTCCATTTAGTTGATTAAATAGACACATCAAGCTGAAGAGAAACTCAGTCAAAAATGAAAAGTTGATAATCGCCACTTGTTTTGGAGTCATTTCAGATTATTAGGTAATATATGACATCTAATATCACGTAACGGGAGATCAGTTTCATCTATGAAGCAGCATTAGCGTTCAATTACCTACCAGCCAACTTCCGATCAAGAAGAGGAATAAAAGTCGCCACACACCCAATTGCAACTAACTTAGAAACAGCTTATGGCGCGACGACACTGACAAAAAAAAAAAAAAATCCCCAATAACTACGGGAGTGTGCACCATGTATCTAAGCCTTGGCCAATCCGTTGGAATCATCCAGTATAGCTCTGCCTTATCCGTAAAAATCCGTTGCGAAAGCTTGTGTTCAACTATTTTTGGACCAAGCGATGGGATTCACAGTAATAATTAGAGCCCGGATATATTGTATTTTACGGCGTTAGTGCAATAAAAGCTTTAAGTGCAATAAAAGCTATAAGTGTAATTACTGGTATGAGAGCTATAAATGCAATATATTAGGCCGTGTTCGCACATCCCTAATCGTGACGCGTTCAGTCGTCAAACTAATGGACGCAGCCCGCTGATTTGATAGAAGTAGGTGCAGCAAACGCGGGAACTGAAGAATTAAACATGTCCTTTTTTTTTAACGCAGTGCGTCATTCAAGTTCAGTGAACAGAACCTATAAATAGTAAATATATCCTCTGCAGCTCTCACAGATTATGGACAAGGGACAAAAATACTTTTATACCGCCACTTCATTGATCAGAAGCATTGTACTCCCGTTTAAGACATGAAACTAGAAAACTTGAAAATGTTGCCAGAACACGGATGCCATCTTTGATTTGGAAGACCAACTGATAGATCTGCGCTTATTCCTCTACTGTCGGTTTATAAATATTTTGGAAATAAGCTGCTCCTATCAAAATCCTGGTATAAGAATATGGGATACGAATGTGACTTCAAACCGACGCGAAATATAAGCAAAAATGTCAAGAAAACGACATCATAACTGAACGCACAGCACCATTCATTTGAATGAAGGACACTTCTAAGTGTGGACAGTGACAGAAAAAGTTGACGCACAGTTCGTGTTCGTTTACGTGATTGTACGCGTTTCGATGAGCGACGTGTGAACTCGCCCTTTGATAACATAAAATATTGCATTTATAACTGGCATTGTAGTATGAAGTCATGTGACAACTCATCTCTTTTAAACTATTGTTCAATGTTTTTGTTGGGGTAAAATGTAATTGAGTTGCAAAATTTCAACATCTGACGATTAAATTTTTGTAACTTTTTCGTTCGGGGGATGAATCATGGGAACAGGTAAAGTGGGATCTTTGCAAGAATCATTCTCGCCTTTAGGAAGAATTGTCATTTAGCACAAGTGCAATGTATACCTACTGATAATTGGTATATGGAATTGATATAGGTTTCCGTTGATCAACTGACATTCTATTCGTATTTGCTATCCGACCTTTTTTGGTCCCTTCAATTTTTGCTGTATTGTTTTTTCCTCGTTTCATGTTTCTTCCATCCCTATTACTTAGGTGCAGCAAGAGCTATTTTTATTAGCAATAAGAGCAGTTTTTTAGGCGCTATAAGAACAATTTTTAGGAGCTATAACTGCAATATTTTAAGCGTGATAAATCCGGGATTAAGTCATAATTTGACATGAGAACTCTATGATAGATTGTTCTGTGCGCAAGTCAAAGCCCAGCAGCTTCAAACTCTTGCAGTACTGGTCGGACACTCCAGGATGACTCTTCACCTACCTGCGTAATTCCTGGTTTATGTTTCTTCTCTTCCCTTCATCTTTCCTATCCTTGGTTATGGCGTTTTTCACATACAACATTATTGCTCGGGCGTCTAGTCTGATTTTTTGACTATGTCCGCTACAGGGACGCCATTTGCAAAGCCTTGTTCAATCTACGGCTTTTACTCACCTGACAAACGTCGTTCCCGTGGCATATTCTAACAGCTGCAATAAAGCGCGGCACATTGAAAATTGAATAATAATTCATTAATTTATTTTACTTTATACATGCTGCTTCAACCGTGTCGAAAATTCACAGGAATATTACCTTGAGTAGGAACTGCCTTTGCATTAAAGCATACTTTCATACTGTTTCTTACACTTGAAATAAAGAAATAATTATCAATACAAAATGAATTTGCAATCAAGCCTGACATGATATTGGTGAAAAATAGAGAAAATACGGATGACATGATCAACAAGAAGTGCTTTGCTTCTGGGACAAAATTACGAGTTGAATCTATATCCTGAGTCGGATGTCCTAAAGGTCACAGACAATTGCCCCAAGTTTCCTTTCAAATGGAGTGCAAACACTGACCGTTTTGGTAAAGAGACTGTCGTATGCAACAAGATTAACTTTACGCTGCCCAGAGCTTTAATGGGGAACATTTCAAACAATACAATTCTTATAAGAAATAAAAACTGTTTAGTATTCGAGTCATCATCACCAACCAGTGCTTGGACTCTGTACGGCTGTCTATCACCACAACATGTCATGCTGAAGACATAGCCGAAATATTTCGTAATATCTTCACTGCTGTACAAACTGTTGTGTCTCTGTTGCAGAGCAGACATGTTATGGGACAGAGACATAACGACCAACCTCGACACCGTCCTGACAGACCCAAGACTGTCACACTTCAGAAGGCGATGCCCTAACTTGCGAAACTGCAACGACTTGATGATTCAGGTATAGCGTAGCTCGACTCGCCTCAGCTTTATTCAGGTATAGCGTATCTCGTCTCGCCTCAGCTTTATTCAGGTATAGCGTATCTCGTCTCGCCTCAGCTTTATTCAGGTATAGCGTATCTCGTCTCGCCTCAGCTTTATTCAGGTATAGCGTATCTCGTCTCGCCTCAGTTTTATTCAAGTAAAGCGTAACTCGTCTCGCCTCAGTTTTATTCAGGTAAAGCGTAACTCGTCTCGCCTCAGCTTCATTCAGGTATAGCGTATCTCGTCTCGCCTCAGCTTTATTCAGGTATAGCGTATCTCGTCTCGCCTCAGCTTTATTCAGGTAAAGCGTAACTCGTCTCGCCTCAGTTTTATTCAGGTAAAGCGTAACTCGTCTCGCCTCAGCTTCATTCAGGTATAGCGTAACTCGTCTCGCCTCAGCTTTTAGTGTCCCATGGATTCCTTTCACTGCTTGTCTTAAAACCATTCCACCTGCAAAAATAATCTGTATTAACAGGTATATTTTTCATTGTGAGTAACAGATGCACACTGGGTTTTACTGCCCTCTGGAGTTCGAACTCAATATTCAACCAACCTGTCTATCTCCACACCCAACTAAGTAAATCTAATACAACAATGAAATGTATTATATCAAGTAATGTTACTTTCCATGAAATCAAGACCAAATGGCTCGCAAAAAACTGTGGTATCAAGAAGATTATGCTACAACAGAAACTTCCCATTATTCACCTATAAATTCATATAATAAAGATTATTGTACGGGCTGCACGTTACAGTATATGCCTTAACTTCTTATTGTCAACAAAAATTGCAACTGCATCCTACCTAACCTGACTGCGTTTACCTTAAATAACTTAGCTGACATTTGGTGGGGAACGTTATTAAATCCACACTCGAATGTTCAGGTGGCAGAATCGCACACCACTCAGAGGGTCCTCAAGACACACATGCCTTTCTGCTTCTTCAAGACTAACCTGCCGGAGACATGCAAGGTATGCTATACGATAGGTAACGATGTCTCGCTGTAAGGAATATATATTACAGATTAACTTGACAAACTTTGATTATAGTATTCGATAGACAGTGGGTACAATAGCGCATTCGCCCCTGTTGCATCAACTCATTTTTACTCACTTCGTAAGAGATGTTCCTGGAGCTGTCCAGGATGATAGGATCCTATATCTGGCAACTTCTATTGATTGGGAAGATTACATTTATGATATCACCGCTTCACAGTTCATATAACAAGATTTGATGAATTGTATAAATTATCATAAAATATTGTACACGATGAACGTTGACGTATTCCACAATATGATATTTACAAGAGTGTCCGCGCCTTCAAAAATGACTTCGAAGAATTTGTGATGACTAGAGCCCGGATTTACATGCCCTAACCCCATAAAAGCTATAACGCCTATATGAGCATAGAAAAAATATGCTTTATAGGCATTTGACTATTTCGCATATAAAGCATATACAAGCGTATTGTAGCATAGAAGTTGTGACAATTGCCTTGAAATACATAGCAAGAACGTCCCATTCTGAAATATATTTATAGCTGCGATAACGAATTACACAAATATTAAACATTAGTGTTTACTTTGTGGAAAACATAAATCTTTCAAGTATACCTTGTTCCCATTTTCTATGATATGAAATATTTTTTTGTAAACCGTTTTCTTTCGTATTCTAATCTAGCATGTCATTCTGGTACAAGTGCTCGAGCTGCAGACATCAAGTATACCTGTACATACGTACAGGTAGATAATTAATATATTTTTTGTCTTATTTGTTATAAATATGTTTCCAGAATTCATTCTTAACAAAATTTTTACCGATTTCATTGCTATCTATTCCTGCGTTAATCTGTAGTTGTAGAAATTTTAATATATGTTCTCTGTTGTTGCCTTGATAAATATATTAAAAATGCTTTTTATAGTGAATGTTGTTTCAATACCAGTTTAAAATACAAAATAACCTAGACAACCATAAAACTTTTTTACTTGGTTTTTCGAGTAACTATATTAGAAAACGCTATTAATAGGAGCATATAAAGCATAGAAAAGAGAGTATAAAAGCATATATGAGCATATTTTATGGCGCTATTTTGTCTAGACTTTTATGGCTATTTCGCCTATTTTTAAAAGCATAGAAATCCGGGCTCTATTGATGACCCGTCTTTATTGAAAGTAATTATCTCATTAACATCCTCGTTTAGGATGCACTGCAATTGCCAACTTGAATTATGGAACATAGCAGATAAGAATGCTATAGACTGACCCACGCCAAGCTTTTCTTCGGTGATACGCTGGAAAGCACTTTTTTTTCTCGCTGTCGATACTGCTCCTCATAAATACTGAGCTCTGTATCCAGGATACTCGATGGTGTCATATAACTCGGAAGATTTTTCCTTTAGTGAAAAGTTGCTACGTTGAAAGAAGAACCTAAATTGGAGAAAATTTTTGCCACCAAGAAATCCTCGCGTTGTTTACCCGCCTGCTGACCGCTGAAGAATATCTTACCATTTGCTTCGATGATTATACAGTCAATAAGAGCATCAGCGTGAACTAAGGGCAGCTACAGTTTGAACGAAGGAAACCTCAAAAGAGAGTAAAGATCACAACGGAAGAGATTACTTAGAGAAACTGTTCATATGTATCTGCAATGAGTGAACTTCAACGTTGGCAAAGAAAGAACTGCATTTCAGATATACGATAGTTATTATCTGCAACCTGGCCTATTTTTTACCTATCACTTTTCAATGAAGCTTGGCAGGATGACTACAGCCTCTAACCTGAGCTGATTTCTGCGTATCTGTTTTGTTAAAGCATTACAAAAATAACTAAATAAATAAAGAGATAATACATATCAGTCTTTATTATATTGTAGATATGCTAATCTTGCAGACATGTAGTGTCAGTGGCCATCCCGATTACCGAGGTACCCATTGCATCTATTACGTAAGGTCGGTGTTCAGAAACCTGTATTCAGTCGATCAGTGCCATTTGTTTTCACAGCTTTGGGTATAAATTAGTTATCAAGTAACTAGCGGCCCGAGCCGCCATTAAAAATGACGGCAGAAGTTTAGTACTTCGGGAAGACGCCCGTTGTCTTCTGTCCTTTTTATTTTGAAGGGCTTCTTAAATGAAAATTCAGCATGACAGTAAAAATATATATATACATTTATAAATGAATAAGTAAAACACGACGTAATTTATTACATAGTACGGATTTTTTTATTTAGTGATAATATTAATAAAATAATCTTCATCCCATACCGTCGTCAATACTTTTTACTTACATCACTATGAAGAATTGTTAACACCATGGGCTCTTTTAAGGAAATAACCAGAGTGAGATAACTTTCTCGATTCTGAAAGGATGTTATCTGACCCTATATTGAATCTAATTACGTGTGGTGAGCAAAAATCAGCCATACCTACTTCAGCTTTTTCATTGCCATAATGCCTTTAGTGGGCCAGCGGAACTCACAATAATACCAGTGCCAGCTGTGCAAACGTATACTAAAATGGCGCAGTGATGAGAAAAGAAACCAATAGTGATAGCCTAGAGTATTGAGAGCACTTTTAGTAAGCCACAAGAACTGGATGAACACGCTAGTGTCCCGCGCAGTCATCAAATGGCGGTAAGCAGTAATTACATCACCTATGCTCAGCTTCCTTTGCTCTTTGTGGTTTTATAACTTCTGCTTGCACAAGAGGTGGCACCAAGAAATCTCGTGGGGGGGGGGGCTGAAGGGGGCTAGTGTAAAATTTGCAGAGGCTTCACAATCGATATTATAGTCCTGCTTGAGGCTCCCTCCGTCCGTGGGTCTGCACGTTACGCATTTCAGTATTAGATAGCAGAATATTGAACTTGAAAGAAGATCTGATTTTGCTGGAAGGAAGTTCAACCATAGCTGTCTTCTTTTCGCTTCTTAAAAAAAATCAATGAAGAACAGTTTAACCGTATCATATATACCGTTTTTAAGTTTTTTTTCACGCCATATTATCTTCATTTTGCAAGGAGCGGATGGCATTCTTAATAGTGCCAGATGTGTAGCTAGCATACGGTGCGGGAGAACAGAGCGGGTTGTGTTGGACACCTCGACTGTAAATTATTTTTGAAGGGAGTGTGCGAAGTCTAAGGAAATTCAATGACATCCAGAGTGTAGCTAGAGAGGATTACACTGCTGTGAGTGATGAAATTGGCCGAGTCTGTAGTTGAATAGCTATCGCATCTAACAAAGGAGAAAAGATGGGCTGCTGATCAATATCAGCGTGCCCGTAATAGTGCGAAACAAATCCGATGGGTCGACAAAAAAAGTGAAACTTCTTAAATTATGAAGGACTAAATTATACATAAACTGTGGGAAGCAGAGCTTAGCCAAGGCGTGCAAATAAATGCGAGATCCACAAGTGAAATCAGAATACTAAAAGAGGTTAGACCGGCTGTAAAGCAGACGGATTGCGTAACGATAGACGGTTAAGCGGCGGACATTGTAGTTTAGACACTGTCACTGGTCACACTAAGATAAGTGAAAAAGATTAATTAACCGGGGAATTTTCACGGGTCCCGCTAATAGGCATGATAAATTTCCATGGCCCCCAAAGCGAAAAAATAGTGGGGTAAGAGGAGAAGGGGTCTGACTAATTATTGGGGTGCTAAAAGTTCCCACGGTACCGACCCCATGCTCATTTCCTTCGCTGATTAATTCAATTTGCGCATCACAAACTAATAAATATTTGCAGTCAAAGTGAAATTTATTTAGACTCAACAAAATCCTGTATAAATAATATGTACTTGACATTACAACATTTCTATGAGTGTGCAGCCTAGAAGCAGCTTCGTTGTAGCTTTATTTCAAAATATGTCAAACACCATTGCACTTCCACCACCACAGTTGACTCACTGCTGCTCTACATCTACATGGTTGTTCTTCACCTTCACGCGTCCTCAAACTGTTTTCTCTCCTTATTAACCAAACTATAGATACGAGTACTGTTGTCATGGAAGAACCCTTTCGACCCATATAAGCCCAATGTAAGATACTCACACTCAGAGGTGGGTAGCGTTAATTTTTTTTACATTGAAGCCGTATCGGTAAAGTGGTAATGGATTTCCAAAGTTCCGGTATCGGCAAAGCAGTAAGTTTTGTAAAAAAAAAATTATCAGCGGTAATCCAGTAATAAGGAGTTACTAAGCTTTACTGCTATTTTGAAACGCCAAAATTCAAAATTAGCTTAAAAATCACCAAATTAGTTTGAATTACCTTCTAAATTTTCTAATTACCTTGTATAAGTTTTAAAAATCTTCTGATATACTGATTTAAAAGAAAAAATAAAGTTCTGCATTTCAGCGCAAAATTTTGCATTGTATTTTCAACTTGAATGGAAACAACATTTTTATTTATTTTACAGAAACAATCCACCATGTCAATAGGAATAGTAAATTCGTTAAGTAATTGCTTCACTAGTGGAATTTCAGACTATTTAGTAAAATCACGATCAGATGTATATAGTTGTAGTTTACTAGTTTAGCTGCAAATGTTACTCAAAAGAAAATTATGGCAGGCATATGCGGATTAAGATTAACTGGCGGGACCCGAGGAAATTTCACAGTTTATTGTTTTCACTTACCTTAGTTTCACCTGAGGCCGCGCTTCTGACTCAACTCACCCTGTCTAAATTACAGTAATGTCCGCCGCTCAACCCTGTCTGCCGTTAGCCACTTCGTTTACACCTCATCTAGCCTATCTTAGTGGTCTGATGTCACCTGTGAATCTCGCATTTGTTCTGCCAGCAAAGAGTTCGCACTTGTGTCCTGATAAAGATATATACAGTAGGTACGACTTTACTTTTCGCATTGTTCTGTGTATTTGCACTCCTTTTCGAAGCGCTTTGTTCTCCTCCCTCCTCTTACTTGCACGCCTTTTCTAAGTGCTGTTTCCTACAGTTTATAGACTTCCAAACCAGCTGATATATACAGTATATATATATATATATATGTGTGTATGTATGTATTTTTTTTTTCGAGAAGAAAAAGGAAGACAGTTATTGTTAATTTTCCTTCGAGCAAAAATAAGAGCTTCTTGTAAATTACATATCTCCTTTTCTAATACTGATTAGAGTAATGTGCATACAAGCAGAAAGAATAATAATAGACACTAGAGCACTCTTGCAGTCAAAAATGATAGCGAGGAATTACTGAAGGCCTTTTTCATTGAACATGTTTTATTACTAATGTTCCTAAAGGATACGCTGCAACAGCGAACACAAATTGTCGTAAAAGATAAGTGCTCTTTGTTTCAATTCATTAAGCAGCACAGTCGTCCCCCATCTTACAGGTGACATGCGAAAAATCTTCCATTATCAAGCAGCAAAACTTTATCGAAATTTGATTAAACTAGCATGTCCCGTGGAATTTTCACGGTTAGTTAATGTTCTCACTTTTCACAATGAAGCAATCCTAACTTACGCTATTATGACTCAAATTAGTTCGACCAAATGCTGCTCCTTAATTTAACGTACCCAATAAAAAGCACCTGTCCTTTAATCCTCGCGATCCTGCGTCCAACCTCAAGTCGGTGGGAACGTTTCTCCCTAACCTTCCCATTCCGCTGCTGTGTATGCAGTAAATAGCTTCGGCTTGTCTAATATTATTTTATTCTGAAACTGCTTAAACTCCGAGCTGCGGCAGGCATTCCGCTACAGCGAGTGCACTGGCCTCAGTTTCGACTCTATCTTTGAATTTCTATTGAGTTTCAATTCGCAACTGGATATATTTGGAATCTGTGTGCCCTAATAGATTCAATCGTTATCACGCTCTCAGAAACATCTGCTCCATGCACGTGAAGCAGTTTCGTGCTCCGACTCGTACGCGTTGCATGTGTAGGCCATCTTAAGTCACCCTACACAACATATCTCGACACAATGTCACCGGTGGGTCTCGCAGATGTTTTACGAGTACAAATTTCGCCTTTGTATATCATGGTAGAGACATAAAGACAGCATAAAAACAAATATTGCTTTCAAACTCTTCGGAAGTACTTTTTTCATAGCTTTTCATTCATATTTAGTTTACACGTATTCGCTAACATTTGCTCGTCGTCTTCTGAACATTATTTACACTTTCGCATTTCCACTTTTCATCGGTGTATTTGATGATTTCAATTCATACTATAATAAGAGAGCCGTCTGACCGTCAGTCCGTTCGTCCGACTGTCCGATGCCTTATTTTTCCCCTATCTAATACCGAAGAAAAAAATTCCAAGGCACCCAATTTTTTTTTTTTGCCGAACCGTTTCCTGAATACGAACCCGCTAATTCCCGGGTTATTAGTGAAGGCCTGGTCACGGGCCTTTGTGAACTGGGTTGTTTTTGTGCACTTGGTAAACTTCGTAGACTTTGCGGACATAGTGAAATTTTAAGTATTGTGAATTTTTTCGATAGGTTGGTAAGATATTTTCAAATTCATACTTTCGTGACTTACTCAACAAAAGGGTAGCGTTTGGTGCACTAGATATACAGTATTGCAGGACCGGTGGCTGCTTTACACTTTATTTGCAATAGCTTTCCCACATAATACGACTCACAGCTCATTTTTTCAATAATTTATTCATGTCACCGAAGGCACTTTTTCAGTCAGTTTACATGATTTCTTTGAACATCGCATTTCAGTTTCGCTTCAAAAATGCTTTAGAATGACGCAGTTCAGAACAGTTTGTGCATTGTATCATGGCTACAATTTTCCCACATTTGGATTATTATGAGACCCCAGTAAAGATTACAAAACACGAAAATCGGTACTGCATGTATGATACGTGTTGAATGAACTTCATTTTTTTTCTTCGAAACTAACTGAAACTTTCTTCAAGGGTGAAGGCAAAAACACATCTTTGGTTGAATTTCCTTCCAGCGAAAATCAAAGCTTCTTGCAAGCTGAAACTTAAGATAATACTGAGAAGCGTAACGTAGACACATGGACGGACGAGGCTTCATGCAGAATTACGATATAGATTCCCTACCGCATATCTTAAATGACCAAGGCTTCGCCTTCAGTACATCTAATTTTTAAACTTGAAGTGAAAACTGTTCCGTATCGCTTTGTGTGCTCCTCGTTGATCACCAACTGAATTTATACATCATGAACTGAGAGGAAACAGCTAAGAGAAGCTGCAAATATTTTACTGTTTCAAGCAAAAAGTGCAATCAGATAAAGGGATAACCAGACCCATTTTTCGCCTATTTCAATAAGATGCAGTCACGAAATAAATATAGGAAGCAGTTTATTACATTAAAATAATAGATAATATTTATTATGAGCCGCTTTAATCAGTTATCTCACTGCAGAAACTTTTTATTCCGATCGTACCAAATTCTCCTTGGAAACGTACCAGAAATGGCTATGTTTTAGCCATTTCGGCTAAAACCGTAACCGTTACCACTTTAGAAATTGTCTAAGTTCCGGTATCGGTGATGCGGAAATTTTCAGTTATTTACGGTTACGATCAAGCGGTAAAGATTTTGGGAGATGGGGTATTACCGCTTTATTAGTCCGGTAACCCACCTCTGCTCACATTATACATACACTAGCGGGCAAAATAAGAGAACGATTTTAATTTTTTGAAAATAAAGGTTAACCATGTAGAGTAGGTTAATGAATCTTTTGATGGGGCCCTAAGGAATGTATATAACATATTTCTACAAAATATCAGGACAAACATAACTATATTTAATACATTAGAGCAATATAACAAACAATAACAAAAATTGAACAGTGGAAAATAAGAGAACGATCGTCTCTAAATACAATTTTACAAAAAAATATCATGGAACAATGGTCAATTTTAGGTTTAGAACAATTAGTATGGAGTACTAAAACCTTTATTTTCAATAACTTTAGCACAGCGACGATTACACGAAATCACAAGTTTCTTACAAAACTCTGGAATTATTTTTTTTCCATTCCTCTTCAATTTTAGTCCACAGATCCTGTACTGTTGATGGTTGTCGTTCTCTTACATTGTCACCTATAATTTTCCATAAAATTTCAATAGGATTAAGGTCCGGGCTTTGGGCAGGCCACTTCATGACTTCGATATTCTCTTCCGCAAAATATTCCTTCACTTTCTTTGCAGTATAGCACAGGGCATTGTCCTGCATAAAAATTGCTGGCTGGTATGGTGATGATCGTAGAGATGGGATAACATGATGCTGTACAAGATTGAGATACACATTAGCATTGACAGTTTCTTTAATGCCCACCAACGGTCCAACTCCTTCAGAT
>LQNS02276481.1:26682353-26693758 GCA_001587735.2 Parhyale hawaiensis | reverse complement strand
AACACCATCAAGGCCATCAACACCTGGGCCGTCCCCGTAGTCCGATATTCTGCTGGCATCATTAACTGGACCAAGAAAGACTGCACTGACATGGACATCAAAACCAGGAAGCTCATGACCATCTTTCGAGCACTGCACCCTAGATCGTGCGTCGACCGACTTCATCTCAACAGAAGAGAGGGGGGCCGTGGCCTCATCAGCGTCAAGGACTGCGTCGAAGCGGAGAAACGCGCTCTCTCCCAACACTTCAGAGAGAGCGACGACCCGTGGGCACGCTGCTTGGTCGAGGTGAAGTTGCTAAAGGAGACCGAAACGGCTGAGCAATTCAAACAGCGACGACGCCTCGAGCGAACTAACAAGTGGAAGAGCATGAAGAAGTCCGGCCAGTACCTCGAGGCTGTTCAGGACAAAATAGTCCCGACTCATGGAACTGGCTCCTGAGGGGTGAGCTGAAACGGGAAACAGACGGCACTATCCTGGCAGCTCAAGAGCAAGCCCTCAGAACCAGGTATATCCAGAAGAAAATCGACAAAAGAAACGTCCCTAGTACCTGTAGAATCTGCAGGAGCTCGGATGAAACCATCAACCACGTCATAAGCGAATGCGAAGTGCTAGCGCAAAAGAAGTACAAGCGCAGGCACGATAAAGTTTCCCGACACCTTCACTGGACCCTCCTGCGGATCCAATACTTCCCGGTCAGTGAGATTTGGTACGAGCACGAACCCGCGCGCGTGGTTGAAAACGAAGCCGTGCAGATCTACTGGGACAAGAGGATGGAAACCGATCGAGTACTTCACGCCAACCGACAAGACATCGTCGTCAAGGACAAACAGGAGAAGTCTGCCAAACTGATCGACGTCTCAATCCCCTTCGACTCCAGAATCGTCGACAAGGAGGCAGAGAAGAAGGAAAAGTACCGGGACCTTGCCATCGAACTACAGAGACTGTGGCAGATGAAGGTCGACGTCGTTCCAGTGGACATCGGAGCCCTGGGGGCCATGTCCAAGAATCTGAAGGCTGTCCTCCGAGAGCTCAAGTGCGGCCATCTCCACCCAGGAACCTTCCAGAAGAGCGCTCTACTCGGAGCAGCGCACATCATTTGCAAAGTGCTCTGAGCCTTAGATCGCGGGATGTGACCCGGTGGCAGAGTGTAGAGTTAAACATCGCTCAACCGATTCAATTTGGGTCGTGAAATCCCCTCGATAATAATAATAGTAAATTCTCTGACTTGCCGCTTCCTTATTTTCCTGCTTACGCCTATCAGCAGCTATTATTCTCTTTTGTAATATTTCTGCTTCAAGTCTTTCCTGACACTGTGTCGCATAGATGCGTCTCCCCTCTCCATTGTTAGCACATCTTTGTTCTTGAGACTCTACATAGTAGTCTCGTTCTCCTTTTACATTCCCTATCCAGTCTCCTTCTTATTCTTTCACGTGCGTCTTCCATAGAGAAAGAAAGGAGTAAAATATTGAGTAAAACACGTATAACCATTCGGAGCCAATTTCGATAAAGTCACTTTGGGAGCAAAAAATTATTTCGGCCTCAGGAGAATTAGAATCTCTATGGACAAGAAATGAGTGCATAAACTCTTAGTCTAACGGGAATGGGTCCGCCACCTCGATCAGCAGCCCACCTCCCGAAACAGAAGGGGAAGTATTTAGAGCCTACATAACTTTACAAAACTAACCTCGTCATCAGGAACGGCGGTAAGCTGCAATATCCCCTACGGAGAAGGCACTAGGGACCCTTGGGATTGTGAGGCCCAAATACTGTATATTGTGGCAAGGCAAGGGCCCCTAACCCAGACTCACCACTAACCCAAAATTGACACACCCGAAATTGAAAAAAACGGGTGGTTAGAAAAACTAGACCTCCCCTCACCTAACCTACCCGAAGTTATGCAGGGTGCTAATTCGTCTGACCCGAAAAAAATTCGGGTTTCCGACATATACGGCCTAAAACGTGCAAATTAGGCCCAACCGTAATTTCTAGGCGAGGGTGACATATCCTCAGAAAAAAAAACCCTGAGGGCCTTATGTTAAAGGCAGTGGCGCATCCAGGGCACCCCAGAGGTTACCTAGCCGCCGTAGCTGGGCCTGTGGGACGTCGGTTTTTATACTCACTTTGTTTTCTAATCATAGTGGCTGAATTTTAGAGTGTCACTCTCATGCAGCTAGTACCGAGGATCGAGTAGCTTTGCCCGACAGGTGGATTCTTCCGGTGAGTGACTCGCTGCTTCAGCGTTATTGACATTCAGACGCTGCTGCAGTGGTACTGACCCTAGTCCAAAATTTAAACAGTTGGGAGAAGGGCGCAGTTTTCTTATGACCGACCATTCCGTCGCTGACACCATAGCTCTGAGAATCTGGGTCGACTGCAGCCGGGCATTCTTTCAGCGCCAGAGGTGATCTAGCTGCTCCGCAGACCGATGCATGTGGATTTCTGTCAGGAGGGGGGGGGGAGAGTTAGCGTTACCTTTACCGTCCATTTTCATATTCATGCTGATGATGCTTTCTTTGTTTTGTTTTTCTTCTTTCCCCAGTTGTACTTCCCATGTGTCTTGATTTTGTGTGGTAGCACCCTCGTTGATTGGTTTCATATTTTCACCGACCAACATGTCCCTCCCTTTTTCTGACTTGAATCACTCTAGTTGAGTCTAGGGTGGGTTCCACAACGTATTCACTCACAAACTCACACCGATCGATAACGTCTATTTGCCAGTTTTGTGTTGCAGAAATGCTCAACTGAACTGAAGAGTGCTGTAAGCATAACTTAGCTGGGCTACCGTAGCCTGAAAAATGGTTACGCTAGCTCGGTGTGTGGTCCCGAGAACGCCATCTATTGATCAGTTTTGTAAGCTGAACAATAACGGAATTTTCTACTGGGCGCTCGGCAAGGAATTTAAGTTACGTGTTACTTACCTGTGTACATGTTTGATTTCCTTTGTTTGAAGAGGATGTTTCTGGGCGGTCACCTGTGTCACCGTTGGCAATGGCGCAATCATCGTTGCCACTCTTCACGTTACGATTGCGAAACAATATATGAGTTAAGCCGCGTCTACACGATCCATCACTCAATCAATCACAAACACAAGAATCGACAAGCTAAAACACAAACAATTCCCTTCCTTTTCCCACCGGCATGAAAAACAGAAGCCACGAACAGTTAAAGTTCACGGTACGCGAATTCAGCATTCCATTACTATTAATTGATATTCTACCCTCACTCTATCGACCAGATATTTATTTTAGTTGTAGAAGCTGACTGGCGGGTGAAATTTTATTTATACTGGCGAAAGGTATAGCTAAAAATTTGCTCGCTGGCAGCCTCTTACACGCAGAAATGCAGACGATAGAGCATTAATTTCTCACTTTTTATTTATTAATTTCTTTAATTTCTATTGCAATTCACACTGTGTACATCCGTTTCTTCCTTTAAAACGCAATTCATGCTCCTTGGCAGCTTTTACCAATGAAAAAAAAAAAGAAGGAACAGACGTAATTTGACGAATATGCAACAGTTAATTACTAAGTGGCAATATATAGTTGCCAAATGCTTCCAGCTGTACTGAAGTTCGAATCAAACATAAACAAAATTCGCTGTGCGGGTTAATTTGAATAAAAAATGATGCTTTAATACTAAATAATATAATGAAGCCAGATACATAAATATAGTCACAGAACGAAAAATAATTTGCGAGCTTTTTGTTTGACAAACTCCGCATTTTCGTGCTTGAAGTTTTCCAGCACTGCTAGCCAACAAAAAACACAAACTTCGAAGGCTCGCTGCGTGTGTGTGTCAATAAAATTGTTCCACGAAAACAAACTTCGACGAAAAGAAGGATCGTGTGGATGCGGCCTTAGATGTATGCGGAGTCATCGGTGTAGCAGAGGTAACTTCGAAACTGCGATACAACAGGCCTCTGATGAGGGAAGGGAACTGGACCCCTGAAAGTAATCCATTAAAAGATTCAATTTTTTCTTTCCTTTTTTCGCTTTTTCAATTTTCTATACTGCGTGTTAATGCAGCTACTAAATTTGGCGACTACTTTGCAGGCAAATCCGGCACATGGAGAGAGAAGCTCACCAAGGAACAAATTTCAAAAATTGATGCTTTCGTCGCTGAAATGTTCTCGGGAGTTGATTTTGAATTCAAGTACGACTGAGCGACTACATGGGGAAACTCCGAAGTTCTCCGAAAGCACACACCGCAGCGCTGGCAACCACTGTTGCTCATGCCGAACTCATGGAAACTAGTGACAAGTTTCAAATACAATTATCCATTTTGTGGTGCATGTTACAGTTACTTAAGTAAATCGCACATAACGCGTCTTTTTGTAATCGTGCACTGCAGTTACCAGCATAACGCGAGCTAAATTTGTTTTTATAGTCCTCCCTGAAATTCATAGAAAACGTGGGTTAGGAATTTGAGAGAAACAGTTCCCAAGTTATTGGGGCACCTGATGTAACCTTTAGCATAATATGCATATTTATGCAACATGAGTATACAGTACATTGAGTTGTATACAAATGCAGTATTATTTTGCTGTTAGCTGATAATAAAATATCAATTAAAAATCTTGTACTATGGTGGAACCATGGATGATAAACGCTGCTGTGTCTTTATTTTATACTTTTTTAAAATTATTCCTAGAGTACTTTCTGTAAGTTTAAATTATTTTGCTATTCATATTCGTGTCACCGGCTTCATGTTTCTCAAACACTTACCTTTTTAAATTGATATTCACATTATTTCATTTCCTTGACGCTTACTTTTCTTTTCTTGCACTAACATCCATTGTAAGGCTGTATAAAACTGAAATATATGCAGAAACGGATATGATTAGGTTTCCTTCAAAAAACAGCTGATGCACTGTATACACCCAACAATAGTTTTATTCAGAAAGAAATGAGCGTTACGGGAGGACTCACGGCAAATATCGAATAGTGACGTCATCAATGTCACCCCGACGAGCGATACGGCTGAGAAGCCTATGAGTAGTTTTATTTGTTTCGCAAGAAAATTGCAAATTTTGTCCCCAAAACGCATAAATAAATGAAGAGGACATGTACCAATTGAACGAAAAACAATTATTACTGGAAAATTGCATTGGAGGCAGGCAGAAACTTTCAAAGCACCAGAGGCAAGGGCTGGGCCGCTTTGGCCCCCTGATTTACTTACTTCTTCCAAGTGAAGCCTCATTTACACGTCATATTCCGTTTACAGAACTCTTGAAAAAAACATAATGAAACATATCACCGCATTTTTTCGACTTGGTTCAATCCCCCGCTCCTCACTGGCCAGGTACTTGAGCTGCACCTATACAGACAACACAGTAAATGGTTGTCGTCCGATACAGAAAGTTTGAGCAATAACTGTTCCTATGGCTGCTCTCGCGTCAAGAATACAACACTGCTGATATTTTTTGGGCATGATAAAAAGCCCAACCTACGAAGGTCAAGACTGACCTTCAAACAAGCTGATTGGTCGGTGTGACGTCATTCGCCGGCACTGCGGTCACAGCTAAATTTTATTTTAGTCCCATTGATCCCTCACGTTACTCTTTGCTTCATGATTCCAATTATAATTCCGCTAGCTTAATCTAAACCAGAGATGTTAATGCGAGGGTAAAATAGTTTTCTAAAATGTCACCTCTGAATGTTTACCTCAAATAGTATTTCATTCAAATGCTAAGAAATTAACGAGTGCATGCGTTATTTGAACTTTGAAATATTTTTTCTAAATTTCATATGTATTATAGAATGTGCAAATTTATTGCAGTGGCCTCTTCGTGTATATATTTAATTTGTGCTATCATTGGGTACAAAACAGTATCTTCAATCCATCGATTAATGTCAGCTTATCTTAGTTGCCGTAAAAATGACATTTTTTTCAAATCAGTATCGCCCAGAACATCATGGAAGGACTCTCAATATTACCAAACAATTCGCGCTGTATGAGTCGCGTTGAGTGATTTCCTCAAACCAGATTATCCTTCGGAAAGTGAAATGAATCTTTCTCCTTCAGTGATTATCACCGACTTCGAAATTAATATCATATATAAATCTGAAATGCCTGGAACAGCTGACGGGTGAATTCCTTCTGTGGGCAAAGCATTCATAGAAAAATAATTACATCTGGTTTTAAAATCTTGTATGACACAAATGAAAATTTTCTTTAAAAATCTGGCAGAGAGCAGCTAGCCTTCGCTCCTGCGAGCAGTATCGAGGCTGCATAGCTAGATCTGATGGAGACAATTCCAGAGGCCGGCATTTAAGTTAATTACTTCGATGAGATTTATGCTATGGGCAATGAGGGGAAAGTGGTGCGAGGTCAAGAAGTTAGGTCCCCACCTCTTTTTCCACCTTCATAATGGTCCCTACATGACAAGAATAAGACTTAGTATTGCAAGGACACAGAAAAAAGTCGAAGCAACTCATCGACGGTTGGAGATACTATTAGGCTCAGCTCATGTTGGCTTTGTCAAACTAATGACGGAACTCCGACAGGAGGAAATTATGTAAAGCAGTGGATGGAATGCATTTTCCGAGGAGCGTCTAACGCTAGAATCCAGTAGAAAAATGGTGTACGGGAGGAGAGAATTTTGACTGTTTTCTAAGATAGGGCAATACAGACGCTTTAGGTATTCTCCTAGCGCTGGCACATAATTTTCATTTTAAGCCCGCTCTAAATATGATAAATTCTAAGGTAACAAACTATGTATTTTCGCATATATAAGAAGTTTCCCTTTTTGTATTTTTGTATTTTAAAATGCCTAGATTTACATTAAACAAGCTAAATGTATTTCCATTTTGCATTGTGTGAACTGAATAGAAGTTTGCTGAGTTAAGTTGTCGTATTTCTTTCCCTGGCCTTACGTCAAGTTTAGACCAATCGTCGTTAGATCTAATGATGCATGGGACGAGTTGGTTTTAGACTTAGTGTCTTTGGCCTAATAATATTTGGTATATTAGACGAATCGTCGTTGGCCCAGTTGGCTTTGGACCAATCGTCGTTAGATCAATCGTACCTGAGCTCCACTGTGAACGATGACCAACCAGCACGCGAGAGCTTGATACTTTGCATACGGAATATTATTACCTCCGCCAAGGAGGTTATGTTTTCGTCGTGTTTGTCTGTCTGTTTGTGTGTTTGTCTCTCTGTCTGTCACCAAGATAACTCAAAAAGTTATGAACCGATTTGGATGAAATTTACAGGAATTGTTAGGTATGTTGGGAGGAACAGATGATTAACTTTTGGTGAAGATGTGTCCATCTGTTTGTTTGTTTCTTTGTCCGCTTCATTGTTCTCGATGCCATAACTCAAAAAGTTATGAATGGATTTTGATGAAATTAACATGAGTCGTTAGGTATATAACAAAGAGTAGATGACAAAATTTTGCTGATGGTCCGTTTGTTCGTTCGTTTGACACTGTTTTTAATTTTATGCTTGTTAGCACAATGACTCAAAAAATAATGAATAGGGGTTGTTTGTAATATTAAAAGACATAAATGATCAAATTTTGCTGTAGATCGGTTTGTTCGTTTGTATGTTTGACTGATGTTTGTCATAACGTTTGTTAACAGTATAACTCAAAAAGTTATGAGCAAATCTTCAAAAAAATTGAACAAGCTGTTATTAATATAAAAAGGCACAAATGATTAGGTTTTAAAGTTTATGCAAGGAAAATTATGGTTTCAGAGGCAATTTGAATTTTTGCTACCGTTGGCTCACTTGGCGCAGGTATGCGCTCTCAGAGTGCTCTAGTTATTATTAAAACTTCATGCTTGAGCTCCCACGGACATGTAATACAACCCAAATAAAGCATCTTGCAACACCGAGAAGCCCTAAAAGCTGCTAAAGGAAATCCAGCAAAAAAACTATTAACAGCTGACTTAAATGCCTGCAGGCCAATACGACCAAAAGCCGATGCCGACAACAAATTTCAAACCTTTGCCGACCAGGGCATTAAGCACAAACAGAACTGATTTGTTCGACATCTGACAGCCTCCAAAGTGAAAGAGCGCTCCGCACGCAGCACGAGTCGCTCTCCCAAAAAACCTTGAGGGCAGGGAGAGAAGAATACAACCAATGCCTCTCATTATTGTACACCTTGTAAAACATGCAGAGCTCTGCTACTCTCCTCCTGTGGGACAGCTTCACTAGATTATTATCAGCGCACAGACCGCTGTCTGAACTAACAATTCGATCCAACAGACGCAAGTGAGTGTCAGCAGCTGAAGCCCAGACCGGTGAGCAATACTCCAACACAGGCAGCAAAAACGCCTAAAAACATCTGTGGGCAACCTGACTATCACCAAACACGGAATTCACTATACGCAGAAGCCCAATCTTCGTGGAAGCACGTAACACCAATCTCCTAATATGCGGCTCAAAAGTAAGCTTCTCCTCAAAGACAACACCAAGAATCTCCAAGGAGCTAGAGTCCTGAAGTAAAGTGTCATCGATCTCCAGTTGGGGATGCTGCGGCACAAGTGTCCGAGACCGACTGATAATCATCGACTTGGCCTTACTGGCATTCAGCTTCATACTCCAGGCCGAGCACCATGCACTAATGCGCGACAAATCCCTATTCAGAGACCGAGCGACAGCATCACGCAGGCGAGGAGCAGGTATCACTGCCATCAAAGTGGAATCGTCGGCATAGTTGATCAACGTGTTCTCGAGGAAGAGAACATGTCACTAGTATAGAGAACAAACAACAGCGGGCCAAGCACGCTGCCCTGAGAGACGCCAGACACCACCCCTACTGAGGCGCTCAAAACGCCGTCAATAGACAAACTCTGCGTTCGCTCAGAAACAAAATCGCGAATGATTGACAAAACCCTACCACGCACACCAAAGGACTCCAGCTTGTATAATAGACCCCTGTGGTGAATCCTGTCAAACGCCGCGCTAAAGTCCAATTGGACAAGGCGTGCTTCCGACCCACAATCTAGCGCAGATTGTAAAAAGTGTGACACCGACAAGAGAGCGTCACAACAGCCCAAGCCAGTTCTGTACGCAAACTGACCAGCGGGCAACACCCCCGTAACCTCAGCGAAGCGACCAAGCTTACCAACAATCAACTTCACGAACACCTTCGACGAAATGGGCGTCAGGGTGATGGGTCGATAGTTGGCCACATAGGGCGACACCGAACCCTTGGGAATAGGAGTAATATTCCCAGTTCGCCAACAACGAGGAAAACTTCCTAACCGTATCAGGCGCCGGAAGATCACTGCAAGCTTGGGGGCAAGAACATTAGCCAGCTGCTTATAAAACAAAGGAAACATGCCCACCGGATCCACACCTCCATACGGATCGAGGCCTTCATGCAGCACCCTGATTGCACCAGATTTGAAAGCCAAGCGTCAAGCGAGGTTCAGGGTGGCACATATGAGGCAATGCGATAACATCTCTGCTCTGCTTCCCCTCAAAGTGAACCGACAAAACCTCCGCCCTTGCCAAGAGCTCAGTATTGATGCCCCACCTGGACCAACAAGGGGCGGCAACAAAGGTTCAGCACCGAATACTGAACCCTTTAGCTCACCCCACCAACGATGTAGATGGTCAATACTCAGCAGAGACTCCCTGGAACGCTGCCTCAGACGACTCTGTGCCTCCTCATACACACGCCTAGCCTTAGCACTACTATCAACATAGGTCTGCCACAACGAGCGGTCACGTGAACGTCGCCATACCCGATAAGCCGCTTGTTTAGCTTCGCAAGCTAACCGACACTGGTCGTCAAATCACAGCTTATCTCGAGACCTCACAAGAATAGTCCTCTTAGGGACAAACTTCTCCAAATTGGACACAGTCAAGTCGTTAAGCTCAGAGACAGGATCCTCACTGTGAAAAATCTGGCGCCAAGGTAACGTTCTTACTGCCTGAGTAATAGCCGCCCAGTTAGCCCTGCTCTTAATAAATACCATTCCCCTGGTGTCTACCACATGAACAACCTGATTGAGGTCCAAGGACACAACAAGATGTGAGTGGTCTGAAGAGCCAACCGTCACCGTCATCAAGTCCGAGACATCAGTCGTAACGAGGTCGAGACAGTTACCAGCAATATTCCTGGACTCGCGGACAAGCTGCACACAACTAGACAAGGTGCAAAAGTCCAACGCAGCCACACCATGCAGATCTCAACCAGTCCTTGTGGTGTGCATTCACATCACCCACAAAAACAAACGCTGCCTTTGGATCCGTGCTCTGGATCGAGGCCATCGCCGTCAATAAACAGTCATAAAGAGAATCATCAGTTGCAGGGCTCCGATATAAGGGATATAAGGAGAATACATAATAATTATTCAGTCGGCCACACACCCTTACAACGATGATCTCATGACAGGCGCATTCGTGCACTGAATGCCGGTAAGCACAGAATCCGCTCCAGACATAGACGGCCATTCCGCGGAATCCAGGCCCCGCTCCATACAGTCTTCGAAAAGGGGACTGAAAATCGGCCAAGGCAAGCTCAGCGTCGTGCCTCCTGCCAACCACCAATATCTCGGAGCAGCACAGGACAACCACACCACGGGACACAAAGTCGAGCTCGGCAAGGTTCTCATGCAGTCCTCTAATATTACAATAGAGGACACGACATCCCCGAGCCCGACCAGGTTCCAGGTTGCTCTCCACATCCCAACAAAGTAAGAGAAAGAAGTCACAGTTCTTAAAATTGTTTTAAATTCTTGTATTTTTAGTCTTACGATGGAGGTGTAACAATAGATCCTAACCTGTCCAGTTTTCTGGTGCCTTACTGCCGCTGCACGCACTTACAAACGTTATATCATCAAAATATCAAAATGTTACGAATATTCCTGAACCAGCACCGATGCTAGTTGCTCCTATAAACACATGTGTTTTCTCGGAGATCGAGATTCTTCAAGCACTGACCCACCTAAATGTGTACAAATCCACTGGCCCAGATAATCTTACTCCCCGTGTACTACGAGAAATGGCTCCAGTCATTGTGAAGGCACTGCTCGAAGTATTTAATCGGTCTCTTAGAGCGGGAGAAGTTCCGCAGGACTGGAGACTAGCTAACGTGATACCGATACATAAGAAGGGCGGCAAAAAAGCCGCAACAACTATCGAACAATCAGTCTTACATCGGTCGTCAGCAAAACTGTCGAACGCCTCCTGAAAAAGCGCATCACTGACCACATGAGGATGCATCAGCTCATACCCGAGTCTCAGCATGGCTTCCGAAATGGAAGAAGCTGCTTAACAAACCTTCTGGATTTTTTCTCAAAAATTACTGATATTAAAGATGAAGAAAAGGGTGTTGACCTAGTGTATCTAGACTTCCAAAAGGCTTTTGATAAAGTCCCGCATCAACGGCTAATGAAAAAATTGGAAGCCCATGGTATCCAGGGAGACTATTTACGATGGAT
>LQNS02276481.1:26668257-26681393 GCA_001587735.2 Parhyale hawaiensis | reverse complement strand
TAAAGCCTCAGGGGCTTCCTAAACCCGTTTTCTTCTCTCTTCCGCTCCAACTACACTGTCTGACATCTTTAACTCAGCATATCAGCGGCTATTGATCATAATTTCATGTATTAGTGATCGTCTCTTTTGCTGAGACTCTTCTCCCTCCTCTTTTTTTTCTCTCTCTCTCATCTTCTCTTTCCCCTAGTCGTTTATATCCTACTCACTTAATGGCAATAGCTCTTAGAAGGCCGGGGCGCAAGTTTCGGTGTCTCTTTGAGAATGGACCTGTTCGTTCGTCTACTGCCGCCTATCTAATCTATTCTAATTGCATAAAAACTTCGTGTTACCGAGAGCGCCATGTTCTGAGCGTAAAATGTATTGGACATTACGAGGCTAAGCGCATGAATTTAATGTTTCCTTTCACATTCGAACCTAAACACAGGCGATCCTCCCTTTATACCGTAGCTACCTCTTTATACTGGCACCGAATTATAGCGGTGATATCTAGTTCTAGAGCATCCAACTATATCGCCTCAAATCCACTTTGTAGACCAAGTTTACGAAGTCTCTCCTCTTATACTAGAATAAGTTTTCTATGATTAATACCCGTAAGTATAACAATTTATGATGTACTGTGGCAGAGAATACTGTTAGTTAAATAAAGAAATAAGTCGCAGCATAGCAAATATTTATAGAATGCTAAATTCAAGAGATTTTCTAAGAAAATTATTCCGTGACTTTTTCCCTACCGCATAATGTACGTCGGCATCACTTATGCCGGCTATGCAAGAGAGAGGGAAAATTCATCTCACGACTTTGATAGCTTCTGTAAATTTTGGCCCCTAAAGCAATAGACGAGGAGACGGCAAAAATTAACCATCAATTAGAAGATAACAATTTTCAATGGTTTAAAGCGAGGGAAAGAAAGCAGCTGATATTGCTAAAAAATTGTAAATTGTAGAAGCACAATAAGGTTCATCAATAAAAATTATGGGCGTTTAATTATAAGGATGTGTTCAAATAATGTTTCATCAAAGATGGTTCAGAAGAACGTTCCAATGCGTAATCCAAGTTAATGCATAATTTGAACGTTGCCCCAATGAACGTTTGCTACTAACCATGATGATAGGAAATTGTCCTTTATGGTCAGACTAGCACTACCCTGACACTATCAGTGGCACCAAACTATAGCGAGGGATTTTAGCTATAGCGAACTCGTCAGCCCTATAAAGTGAGGGTAGCCTGTGCTGCAAAATGAACAGATTTATTAATAGGAATTGATAAAAAAAGCCTCTGAATACTTTGATACCAACACTACCACTGATTGCAAGCATGCCATGACAATGAAGCGACATTGCTAGTCCACGCTTTGCAAGAAAAACGAAAAATTTAGAGGTATTTCTTCCCATGTGTATCACTACGTCCAACTAGTAGGCCCCAAAGTCTGCCGCATGGTGTTTATCACGTGATGGTCCCATGGCAGCTACCTGGTAGCCACATGGGACTTTAACTAGAAACAAGGTAGATACTTTGTTTCTACCTTGGCCCAATGCAACTACGATGTGGTGTTCGTCATGTGGCTGTCGCACAGTAGTCATGCAGCAGGTGCCACGTCAAGAGAAGAAAAATCGGGCCAGCCCAACCGTAATTCGAACCAGCACGGTTGTAGTCCAACATGAGTTTTTAAGGACACGGCTTGCTCCATTTGGCGGCCTACTGATTGACTTTTCCATAGATTAATTTTGAAGACTACCCCATATCAAAATGTCCCTGTCTTGAGGTCAACACAATGTTAGAATGATGGGTGGATGTTGGAGCCTGGTCAACCGATGTTGCCCAGTGCTTAGACCGATAGATTCGATGTGTGGAGAAGGTAATGCTACAAATCAGACGCCATGGGAGCGCTATGAAACGCTTTCGGTTTCTTCATTGTTTGAATTCCAACTATTGCTGAATAAGATACACGCAGAAAAAATGTATGTTTGTTATTAAGCGAAATTAGTTAACTGTAAACTACCTTGTCGTTTGAATTTGCGTCAATGCAAATTTTTGTTCGTGGTAAACAACAGCGTTAGTTTACTGTTAAACGGACGTGTATTTTGGGACTAATCATCTTTCTGTAGTTATAAACTATCGGACCTTTAGTCACAAATACGCCCGTGTGTTATCACAAACATGCTTGTGTTTCGTCCCAACCACGCCAATGTTTTATTGCAAACACGGTTGTGTATCATTTCAAACACGGTTGGGATTTATCACAATCATAATTGCGTTTTGTTCCTAACAAGCTAATGTTTCATTGCAAACACGATGCTGTATTATCCCAAATACGCTAGTGTTTTAATGCTAACACGGCTGTGTTCCATCCTAAACACTAGCATGTTTGTGATGAAACACAATTGTATTTGCTATAAAACACTAGTATGTTTAATATGAAACTCAGTCGATTTCGGAATAAAACACTACCGTCCTTGGAATGAAAGATTAGCGTGTTTGCAATGAAAACTAGTGTGCTAGCAATGAAACTCTAGCGTGTTTGGGAAAAACACTAGCATGTTTGCAATGCAAAGCTGGTTTCTTATCACTAGTTATTGTAATATTTATAATTCTACCAAACTGTGCCAAGAAGTCGATCTCTTTATGAGCAATGATATATATCGTTTATAACGCATATCTACTCCTGGCTTATTCCAAAAGCAATAAAGTTTTATTAAACATGCTTGTGCTTTATATGTATATAGGGTAAAAGAAACAGATTAATTCAGTCGAAGATTAATGAATAAACTTGAGAACATAACAAAAAAGTATAAAATCTTTTGATCATAGCAACGAAACAAGCTGAGGCATTGACAATAGGGTGGAGCGTTTTTTTCATATTTTTTTATTTTGCTATGGGGATAGATAGGGAAAGTTGTGAATGGACATCAAAATAACGTATGGCAAATCTTAGAGCTCTACGACAATATCTTCTGGCTCCCCAAACTCACGGAAATCTGAAAACAATGGGGAAAACAGTGCCTTTGCGTCAGCGTCACCTGACAGTTATTTACTAAGTGCAATCTTTTTTGGGTAGTGTGCAAAGAAAAGTGAATAGAATGCACTACAGAAAATACTAACTACTTTTCCTTCTGTGAAAACATCTTCTGTCTCCCCAGATCAATTTGAGAATTGTAAAAATAGTGAAAATAGCGAAAAATTGCATATTTTTAAACTTTGCTCAATACTTGCAAACATCACTTACAATTCATTGAGTGATCTCTTTTTTTTAAGATAATGAGACTCTTATTATTATAATACTTTATTTAACCTCCGTAGCCACAAATCAGGTGTTCCAACAGAGATCATTGTGCAGTATTCAAATACCGCTTAATTTAATTGTTAGGTGGCCACGTACGCTACTACTGGTAGGGAAACAAGGCGTAAAATACAGTACAAGACACTCCAGTGGACGGCAAGATAATAAAAACAAACATTCTACAGCTCTTAGTTTATGTTATCATTTGATGAAGTTGATAAGATAACATAATCTAGAACTCACATCGTGGAGGTGGCTGTACGTCGAATTCCGCCCTACCCATCTATCCTCCCTTCCGTTCTTATTATGTATTTAGCTAGGAATATTCTCTATCTTTGTTTCAAATGTGGGTAGTTTTTTCTTCTTTTTATTCTGTTCCTGATGTAACTATCACTAGCTACTGCACCGACAACGGAAACCGAAACTTCTGTCACTAACTGGTTGTGTTTCGACTGCCTGAGTGTGACAGAGGAATGTTGTAAGAGCACATGGTTTCTGCTTGGATCTGATGTAGGTTTCTACGTCTACTGTTGGCATCATTTTTGTAGGAGATGGCTCTGGCAATTCAGCTCTTGGTCAATCATTCCATGTTATTCACTATCTTGAAGAACAATTTTGGATGTTTAAATAGCCTTATATACAGATATTCGTTTAGCTTCAGTGTCTCTAACTTTCATGATACGTCTGAAGCCAAGCACTCAAATTAAATTTGTTTTGCAATCTTCTCAACTCAAAATTGGGTGCATTTTCTCTGATAATTATCGGGTACATTTTGTTTTCTTCTTATTAAGTAATATGTTGAATTCGCTACGCTGCATGAGCGCAAGGTAAATCTCACTGCCACTCATTCACAACAGTCGAAGTGTTAACCGCAAAACTAAGTCTGTGCTTTGCCCCAACAAAGGAGTGTGTTTATCATTAATTCGCACGGTAAATCTCACAGCCACTCACAACTGTCAAAGTATTAACCGCAAACTAAGTATGTACTTTGCCCCAGAAAAGCAGTGTCCTCCAAGATTAATTATTATTGCTTCGTAGCTAAAATATTATTTCGTTAGTGATAAGAAATCAGGTGTTTTTTCGTAATGAACATACTTTTCTGCGTGTACGTTTGCCATCAACTGCAATCTGGGACGGATGCACAAACGCCTAGTAAAGCTACGGTGTCGTAAACTGTACAGTTCCTTGAAAAGTACGGATATCGCGGCCTCAGACTTTGCCACTTTATACATTATACTAACCTTCGCAAAGTTATGATGAAAGTGGTTTGAGCCTCCAACCTATGTATACTTAAATAATAAACTCAGATGTTAAATCGAGGAGTAAAGATGTAGAATTTCAGCTGTTACATACTGTAGTTGCAATCGTGCCTGCTGCTGTACTGTTACGGTGCTTGTAACTTTACGAGCAGTGATGGGCCCCAAATACACTAAAGTATTTAAATACTAATTACTAAATACATCTGTAAAATGTAATGAAATACTAAATACTAATTACATATTTGAAATGTATTTAAATACTAAATACTTGAATACATTACTGTATTTAAATACTTCAGTAAATACATTCAATTTTTGTTCTCTTTTGGGCTTCAAAGGGCACTAATTCAAGTGTGTTTTGGGTGTTCATGGATTATTGAATATTGATATACTAGCACGATATGTGACAAAAGTCGTGAGTAATGGTCTAGAGAATATAAAAACAATTCAGAGACGAGTGCTTTAAATTTGGCACCTTTTTCAGCATTCTGGTTTGCTTTTGGACATTGAAAATTAAATCAGTAGTTCATTGAAATGATTCAAGCAGACAGAAATAAGGTTTGTAGTATCATCTGAAGCATACCGTTTGAAGCATAGCAGCGTTTAGCCCTGAGCCATAGCTCCTGATGAACTGTGATGAACCGCAGCCGTGCACTACTTTGAGCCAGTTTGCATAATAGCATCTTACGAACGAACCAGTGCTTGTGGATCCTTTGGGACGTGTCTCTCGTGCTCCATTTGTTTTTTTTTTCTTTCCAAATTCATGCTCCTACTGATTATGCTTTGTTATATTCTTCCGCTTCTTTCCCGACTTGCTGTTCCCAAGTGCGTGATTTGGGCATGCGTATCACGTTCATGTTGATATTCTTTATGTCTGGTCCTTCTATCTCCCTTTGGATCACGGTGTACACTGTTGGTAGGGAGGCTTACAATAGGAGAATACTTCTACTACTGCTTGTGGATTTTCCACTGCGGGAGTGCAATCAGGGTAATTTAACTTTTAAGCAAACCTGCCTCTCACCTCAATAATCAAGCATCGTAAAACAGCAGGATGCTTCAGTGGCAAGGTCATACCCGGACTGCATAAATTTGAGACGTTCGAGCATCGGGCCCCAGGTCCATTTTTTTACCAAATGGACTGCAGCGAAGCTTGACAGGATGGCCCGTTTCCAACCAAGCCTAATTTTCACCAAACTGTTTTGTTAGAGCGTGACAGAAAACTATAATAATAACAATAAAAAAAAACATATTAATACACAGGAACCAAGGACGTCAGAGTTAAATTCTTCCTATCCATTTCGTTAAGAGCATGACACGTAACATTTAAATAATTATATAAAGAAATATGTAAACACACAACGGTTATTTTTACTGTTAGATAATCCCCGATCCTGAATCAATACAATGGCACCACTCTTCCATTTGCGTGTAGGTAAGTTAACCAACTGGTTCGTTGGCTGAACATTCACAGACAATGTTGGTCCAAGATTGAAATACAACACTGGATCGACTTTCCAAGAATGAACAGTGGGTCAATATTGAAATGAAATGTTGGTCTGACCTAAAGCCAAGGTTCAGTGCTCTGTTGGTAATGTTGGTATTATCGTTTCAATTTTTGAATAATAGGCTTAGGAAATTTCCACAGAGCGATAGTTTAAATAGATGTTATCTCGTTTTCGGAGTTTACCTTGCAATACATGAAACGAGTAGAAAATCTCTTTTCCATTGAGTTCAGCATCTGTGCTAACTAAATTTGTTAAATATAAAATTACTTCTTCATTTCATCAAGGCAGTAATCTAAACTTTGATACTGTGCATATGTAATCGTATATTTTCAATTATATTAGAACTTGAATACCTTGATTGAGACGTAGAGACAAGATTTGTATGCCTGTATCATATATGAAGCTAGAAATTCATAGGACGAGATAATAGCCACACGAGAGAGACTCTGGTTCGAGGTGTTTGCTCAAGTCCCGAGAAGACCAGTCTCGTCCCTCACATCATTCTAACGTATAATATTTGCTAAAGGGTCACCACATTGGGCTCAGCTAGAAACTCAGTAGGCACCACCATGCCAAATTTAGGAAAGAAACTGTAGGGTCAATGTGCCAGAACAACCTTCAGCCAATGTGACTAAACCCCTTTCTATGTTCTTACGCGGCAGCCACATTGGTACAACGTGGTAGGCATGACTACCATCTTGGAACCAGTTATCAATTTTAAAACAACACATGAGCCCATCTGGCATTGCTGCTTTAACCACAAGTTCTAGACTATATAAGCTGTTGAGATTAGCCTAACTCGTTGGAACTGTTCCTATCGAAGCGTCCTAGCTCTGGAGAAATTCTGAACCGACGGGCAGGGGTTCAGCACTGGTAAAGGGATGAAAAGGTGGCGGCAAGGAGAGGAGGAGGAGGAGAAGGAGAAGGAAGAATTACTGGGCAATAAATATCATAACTAGAGCACTCTGAGAGCGCATACCTCCGCCAAGCGAGGCAACGGTAGCAAAAAATTCAAATTGGCTCTGAAACCATAATTTTCTGTGTATAAATTCCAAAATCTAATCATATGTGCCTTTTGATAGTAATAACAGCTTGTGCAATTTTCTTGAAGATCCGTTCATAAGTTTTTGAGTTATACTCCTAACAAACGTTATGACAAATATGAGTAAAACATACAAACGAACAAACCGATGCACCAAAACTTGATCATTTATGCCTTTTAACATTACTAGCAGCCCCTATAAATTTCATAAAGATCCATTCATTTTTCTTGAGTTATTGTGCTAACAAGCATAAAAATAAAAACAATGACAAACGAACGACCGAATAAGCGGATCATCACCAAAATTTGGTCATCTACTTTTTGTCATATACCTAACAACTCATGTTTAAATCAGTTCATAACTTTTTGAGTTATTTTGATGACAGACAGACAAACACGACGAAAACATAACCTCCTTGGCGGAGGTAATTATTGAATTTCAATTGCATAACGAACTTTTTTGCTTGAAGTTTCGCATACTATTTTTTGATCATCGACCAATAAAAAAAAAATAAAATAAAAATACGATAGAATAAAGTGATACATGCATGTAATACATGCATGTGATACATTTATCTCTTAAAGATACGCTGTAACAGATAAAGCTGCCTATCTACGGCTCTTGTTGCTGATAGCGACGAAGCACATAAGTCGCTCAATTGACCGACATCCTTCATTCCCACGTGACTCCCGTCGTATAATGACTAAGCGCATTGTTCACATCTCTTAATAATATCAACAAAAAGTCAGCGTTGTGAGCGTTGTTACCCTGTTCGATCCACCGTATTAATTTCAGTACGTCTTACCTGTTTTAGCCGGTAATTCAACACGCAATGGTTACAGTACTTTGTAATTCAAAATTAAGATTGGTGGCGCTGGTTGTACTGTAATTTTCATAGAGCGAGACTCTACCTAATTTTAGAAATAGCTTATGCATCGAGGTATCAGTTACATTGCCGGGATTCGTACGTGTTAGGTTGCGTAAGTCTGCAAGAGTTCAAGTTAGCAAGAACTGCTTGAACCATACTTTATCCAGAATCGTTTTTGGCATCCTGATGTACATAATGCTCTATTTAGGTTTCTGTTACCTGAAAAGTAAGAAATATGAAAAAAAGCACCACAAATTTGGTAGCTAAACTCTAGTTGAATAAACTGCCGACATGTTGTCAACGTTTATATACGAGCTAATTAGTTATTAGCTAATTTTTGGGGCACTTCCCCATGACAACATTTAGGTGGCTCAAATGTTCGACCGTGTGAGGGGGTGGGGTGAAGTCTGCATACCGGTATATGCATTTCACATCACTCTCGCATAATATGTGACAGCAAGAGGTTGAACTGCGGAAATGGTGCTCACTTTCAACTCGCACCCTCTGTTTCTAATAATACTGTATTCCATCATTCTTAGTCGGTGAGGGTTGGACATAGGAATTAAGTTTATCCATGCAATGTTAAATTGCATTTGCCTATACACGCTCAAAGTGTAACAACAGGAGATGATTAATAGTAGGACAGGTTTTTGACGCTGATCTGTAACGTGCTCAGAGTTGCTCACCATTAGAGGGTAATCATTTTCAGACGCAAACGGAACCATAATAGTTCCGTACTGTTACAGTAACACGGCACATAAACTATTCATTTCATAATTCAACTGAGAAAAATAATAATCTCTCTGGAGAAAAAATTAGTCACCTGTTACTGATAAGGTGTGGTACCTACACGGGCACTTACAACAGCAGCAATTCTGGAAGGCATCGAGTCTACCAGACTTCTAATGTACACTTGACCCATTTTGAACCACTCATGCTTAAACTGCTTTGCACCATTTCCGTCCTTCTTGCAAAGCGACTTCGGTCAACAAGTCGTGAAGTGCGGCGGCGGAGGTCTTACACCTCTTTGGAAACAGGTGACTAATTTTTTGACCGGTGAGCTTACATGGAAAGCGTTCTTGGAATCTATCGACATGAATTGCTGGAACAAAATTAAATGTTTGGTCACAGAACAACGTCTTACTGCAACGAAACTGGTGAGACAAAGAATTACTGAGTGTCGCACCAGCAGACCGACCAGAGCTCTCATTTGATTTCAAGCTGATAATAGTTGCACCGTCTTTAGTTACGAGATCTGTCGGCGCTGTTCCTACTTCTATCATCTATTTAATATCTTTAAAATACTAAGGTATATAAACTACCAGATACGATGATGTAAAGATACCTACGTCAGGAAAGTGCTACCACGTACGAATAGGACTACTATGCCCTGTATGAAAAGGACAACTATACATTTACTTGCAGGAAATCGCTGTACAATCAAATAAACACAATAGATTACTTTTACCAGAAGTGTTCGTGCAGTTTTGGTATCCGTGGACGGGCTGATCCTGGGAAGAGAGTTCGGCACTATGTCCTCAAAAGCTCTTGGGGTATCATTAAATTTTGTCTTCCCAAATCCCTGAAGCTAAATTAAAAAGAATCTAGATCTCTTTCTTTATTGAAGGGCTTTTGCTGTTGTTAAAAACTGCGCGGTATAGTAAACTACGGAAAAATATAAGCAATGGGTAATTAGAGGGGCTACTTCTAAAATTTCCTGGGTCGCAAGCCTCGACGCCCTCCCTCTCTCGAGAAGCTAAAAGAGCTGCCCCCACGCAAAATCTCCGGGCTAGACTCGGTCTTGTCCGTGAAGGCACAAAATTTGCCCTACGGGCTTCAGTTCACCTTAACCTTCTGTATATTTTAGCTACACCGGCAGCTATGTCGTTGCCACGAGAGCTGGCTGGTGGCTTCACTGTCACAGAGCTGCTGCCTGAAGAACTGGAACTGCTAAATCGCACCACGGTGTGCGGTGCCAATGTTGCACGCCTCCAGCCACCAGGCATCTTCCAGAGACGGCAGTACGCACCCTGCCACGAGCAGGTGTACAATTTCAAGGTAAGAAGCAGCAATGTTAGAGCCTGCTTTGCAGATCAAGTCGCTCATTTCCAAGTGTAGAGCAGCAAAATGCTGATGGACGTAGAAGTTGGGTGTAACGTAAATCGAACGTAGGAATACATGCCAAATAGGGTGAGCAGAACTTTGTAGCAGTTAGGGTAACGGCAATTATTATTTCCGAAGACTAACTTTAGTCACTTACCTAATGAGAGAAGGCTGTCCCTCGTCAAACTGTGACATAGTATCGTAATTTTTGCAACTATAGGAACTATTTTGAATAATTTGATTAACAATCGGGAAATTCAATGGTGACTGAGCGCGTTTGTCGCAAAATGGATGGACCATTAAGTTGTTTGTAATAAAAAGAATTATTTAATAGCTAACGATAATTGCATTGTATATTAGTTACGAAAAACTGCAACTGTGTACCATTCATTGAATGTTGAATTTTAATACAGTATCACCTAATAAACCAGGATTTATTTTTAAGAAATAACCTACGTTAATGAAGGCCAAGGTAACAAATTGCCGCGCTATATGAAGTTTTTCCCCATTAAAACAACGACTTCGATAATAAAATTTTACGCTCAACGGGGCAGCGTTTACCGTGTTTTTCCAGCAGTGCGTTCGTTAATTGATACACTAGCTCCCTAGTATCTAGCAGTTACAGTTCTCTGAGGCTGTTGAGTTTTCATATTAAAAGAATACAAATAAATATAACCGTACTGTCGATTCCGCTTAATCCGTCCACATTGAGACCTACGAATTTGGTTTCTAGAACCGGCGGGTTACAAAAAGTGAAGTTAACCACTTTAGGACAGATTGTGATGAAAATTTGGCTAATTAGCACTGATATTTGGTTAATGACATATTTCTCGTGTTATCGATTTTAGAGCTAAACTAGTAGATTAAAATAATTAGCGGGGAGTAAATAAGTACAAACGTCTTAGTTTGAAGTGTGAATGATCTGATGAAGAAAAGGTGATACTGGTACGGGAGGCGTTCGTTGCGCAAGCAGCCTAAGCAGCAGCAGGCCCTCAGCACCAATTATTCCTCGGTCGGTCACACTTCAGAGACGTCACCCAGGGGGGAAGGAGGCAAACCATTTAAAAGACTATATAATATATTATCTTTATTTTGTCTTTCCCGTACAACAGCGTGACACCAGGAGTACTCGGCACGAGCAGGATTCCAGCGATAATATAGTGGGACACAGGGGGAAGTACGCACAGTTCATACCGCAGCTCCCGTCGCAATTGAAGGTATAAGCTGTGCTGACCCGGCTAGCTCCCAGTTAGGCCTGTTTACTCCCCGTACAAAAATGACAGTGAACTCGTCGCTCAATACAGATGTTCCGTACTACAAGAGAAAACGTGCACACTGTACAGGTACCGTCGATACACGCGCGCTGCTAAAAAAAAACACTGTTCTGATACAAATATTAAGTTAAGCTTAATAGGAGTCGGGGACAATCCTATCCATAGGAGCACCCTTGGATGCGGCAACAAAATTGGAACTGGAAATGCTAAAAGAACACCTTTTTATTGTAAAATTCACCACACGAGACATTGAAGCCCTAGCAGGGAAGTCCTCCTCGCCCCCGACTTAGTCGGCAAAAGTTAACACTGTACGACAAAGGTGCCTCTAGATTATATTCTAGCACACCCCTCCTCGAGAAAAATGAATTCACAATGTGCCAAGAAATAAGGAATCTTTACACCACGCAACACCTCGCAGAACACAGGTCCCCTACACACTTCTACAACGCGAGTAAAGTAAATTACACATTGGACACATCAAAATAGTTACCAAGACACCTGCCGTCAATAAACGTTATATAGGCCCAGTCCGTCAACACTTCAGACGTCCAGAAACCTGAGCTCGGTGGAGCAGTGACGACTTGTGAAGACAACTTACAATATCCACCATGAGAGGTGAGTGGCGTATATGCAATAATTATTGATGCAGGGAGCAATTCCACCCGCCCACCTGCGGGAAGAGGCAGCAAATTGACAGTTTGGAAATACAGTTATGCCGACCGCTGACCCCAACTAACGGCTGTTAAGCTCAAATAAACCCGCACACACGATTATAGGTAACCAAGTGAGCGAGTAAACACATTGGTACGGAAAAAAAACATTAGGTAGTGCGTCCATGGAAACGTGAGTTGCCATTGTCATATTCCCAATTCAAGCCCATCTACCCACAGTGTGCACTCACTGAGCTCACGAAAGATGAAATAATAATAGGGATGCATAAAATTTTCTAAGAAACTTGGAACCCATGCACGAAGGATCAACGCACATGGGGAACAACAAACAGGGCAAGGAGAAGAAGTGAGGGGTTAGCGGGGAGTGCCCCCAAAGGTTTATGAAGGAAACACAGTGACGGTTGATCTCCGATTTATTCCCCAACTAGTACCTGAAATCGCAGCAATAATCAGCAAAAGGCAAAGGCAAGTATTAAACACTGCGCATAATTATATATGTTACGATTGGTTGCCTAAAAAAATAGCGATTTCAAAAACTTCATGTTCAATGGATAAATATCTGCAAAACCAAAGCAATATAAAGAAAATCTAAGTCTTGCAAAAGTATGACGTTACAAAAGGTGAAGTAAGTAATATGAATCACTAATAACTGTAAGATTTGGTAGTAGGAAAAGCTTGTGTTGAAAGTGTAGAAGTGTTATCGTTCTTACCTCAGTGTTCACCATCACACAACTATTAGCTACTAGTCAAATTACATCACTTTCAGAATATTCATAGCAACAGGAAATATGTCGCAAAAGGCAAAAATAAAAACGCAAATAAACAAATTCCTATTGCGTAGCAGACAACAAAAGCTTGAATTATCAAAAGCTAACATGAAGAACCGCAGAAAAACAATAAAATAGACAACGAGTAAGCAAGGATGACAACAAACTATTATAAGTCAAATTCGTGAAAAAAATTGAATTTAGATTAGATTAGATAGGCGGCAGTAAACGAACCAAAAGGCCCATTCCCAAAGAGACACCGGGACTAACACACCGGCTTCTTTGAGCTATTGCCATTATGTTAGTAGGATATAGAGGATTGGGGAAACGAGAGGAGAAAAAACGGAAGACGAAAGAGAAAAAAGAGAA
>LQNS02276481.1:26653732-26667025 GCA_001587735.2 Parhyale hawaiensis | reverse complement strand
AGAAGTGTTCATGCACCACTTGACTACTTTTCAACACTCCCTAGTCGGTACAGCCGAATGAAAGGCTTGTGTAAGCACAGAGCCTAACCGCTCGTTACTTGCTTTGGCGAGAGCGAGAGGCTAACTCACGAGAGCGAGAGGCTAACAGCGAGAGCGAGAGGCTAACTGCGAGAGCGAGAGGCTAACTCGCGAGAGCGAGAGGCTAACTGCGAGAGGCTAATTGCGAGTCATGCTTTGCAACCGTCGCAAAGCATGACTTTATATAAAATTGAACTACATTGGTATTAGTTAACTGGCGAAAGTGAATATGGATATGCACACGTAAGAATTGAACCTTTAATTTCATAGAAATAGTCACTATTTGCTGCAGTATAGTATAATGACAGCAAATTATCATAATAAATAAATTGCGGGATTAAAACATGACCGGCAATTATCACAACAGCATTTATGGCACGTGACGGTGCACCACTAGTACGATGGACCAAAAACACTTTGCTAATCATTATAAACGATGCTTTCCGAAGGGAAAATATTTTTTATACTCTGTTTATTACTCACCTCCTAAGTTAAAGTAAGCACTAAGTGGCAGGAGGCACTAGCTATATAAGATATCACGATAGATTATATCCTGTAAAGTTAAGGAAATTGGTAAATTTATAGTTAAGTATGCTTATGGTAAACGTTGACTATGACTTAACTTAAGTAGACTAAAATGTTGCTGACTTCATCATGTAGGAGAATATGAAAGATAAGACTGCTACAAAAATGACAGCAGCGACAATCCAAAATGGATGCCGCTAGGACAGAACAACGTTTCGACATCGTGTCAATAATTCACCTTATATATCCATAAATGTTTGTTTACCTAAAATATTAGGAACTTCCACTTTTATTAGCAGAGTTCTAAAGCGGAAAGTAAGAATTTCAAAATCCTTAAAAAAGATATAAAGTAGTATTTGAGAAGAAAGCACTAATTGGGAGGAGAGCACCGCCGATCCTATCCGACGTACAGCACCGTACAAATTGGCTGGTTCTTCTCAGTCACTATCGAAGTAAACTGCCTAAGGGCGGTAACATTTTAAGGTAGGCTAAAGAACAAGCACAAATTTGGAGTTCAGAAAGGCGGCGCTACAGAAGAATAGAATAAAGTATTATCCGAACAAGTATAGCGAAAGGAAGTAGGAAACAAAGTGGGTACAAAGACGCCACAAATCTTTGCTAAGATGACTTAGAGGGTCTAGAAAATATTCAGGATGGGGAATTACACATCAGGAGTTAGTTTAGCTTATATGGCGTAAAATTTTAATTTGTGGATCCCTGTGTCGTCCTTAAGTGGGAGAGTCCACCCTTGGCCAGTTCCGAGAACGAACGGGCGACCTCCAAGGCATCCCGATACCCACAAGAAGACAGCAACCTGCACACCAGAAATACAAACTCAAGTTCCTAACGTAAAAATTTTTACGGCTTCAGTTACACTGGAGAAATTTTTGCGTTGAATGTGGCTAAAAATGCTTCAGAATCACAGTGCAGAAAGGTTATAACTTGATTCAACATAATAGCCTTAATATTACAGCAATAGGCTGCTATAAATATGCCGTAGAAAAAATAGTTTGTAATTTACAGGTTATGCGTAAGCAAAGAGAATAAATTAAACTACAGGCTGCATGTTAGCAGTGAGAATAAATTGTTAACCTACAGGTTGCACGCTAGCAACAATAAATTGGTATCCTATTGGTTGCACTTAAGCAATAAAAAATAATTGGGAACATACTGGTTACACGTTGGCAGTGAGATTAATTGGTCACCTACTGTTACCAACCAAGCCCGAGAGTAAATTGTGCAACATATAGGAACCACGCATTTGAGAATTGTGCAACCTAAAATTAGGAACCACGCACTTAAGAAAAAATTTGGCAGCCCATATTAAAGTTAGGCTTTGCGCAATCAAGAAAGATTGGGCAACCTGTATGTAAAAAGTGTGTGCGCTGTAATTTCTAGAATTCACACGCAAAAAGCAGTCAGTGCGCGTAAATACTTCCTTTACTGTAATTTCCTCCAATAATGTATAGATATCACTAGCTTTCTGCCTCTAAAAGGACCTACCAATAGTTCACGAAACGTGAAGCCCACGCACGGAGGCGTTTAACATCTATTAAATACACAAGGGCAAAGCAGGTCGAGAGGAAAGGCGAAAAACTAGAAGAAAAACAGTCAAGTAAAGGAGAAAATAGATAATCCTATTGCCAATGGCCAAAATAACGCAGCACCATTTGAATCCACGTGGAAGTTGAGACTTGCTCGCTCAGAAAAAATGCGAACCTAACTTAATAATTAACTGCGCTATTGCCTGAGGCACATATCTAGAACATTATAGAAATGGAGAGCAATAGGTCTATGGCCTCTAATTCTAGGTTTGATCCAATGCAGATAATAAGCAGAGTGAAAATCGCGAAAATAGTAATATTTAAAATGGTAACTATAATAGTTTCAAATTTATAGGGCTGTGCAGGAGCTATTGTTTGAGCGGGACTTACGGTAGAGGAGAAAAATTACGATTACTCGTAAGAAAACCCAGCGAACAGTCGAAAAAGCAGCGCCCACTACCCTTTCAACCAACCTCCACAGGGAGTTATCCTCCGAAGTTCATGTGTTCGGCTGGTGCAGCGAAGTCTCCATGCCGTCCCGAGAAACGTCCCAAGCTAGCCGGCCTTAAGTTTACTGGCTCATGTAGACGTAATAAAGCTGAAAATCCATAATAAATGGATTGAGCAGAAGATTCAGAACTATACAGGCGTACAGTGATGGGCCCGTAAGTAGTATTCCCACTGGACCGGAAAATGTAGATTGAGAAGTGACTTTCAAGGCTGCAGGTAGAGCCACACAGGTGAGAACGTCTCACCATCGGCATCCGGTCCGAGTTCCATCTTCCAACTGCTGCGCATGCTTCTGGCGCTTATGAAATCTCTGCACGAATAAGCTACGCTCAGTAATCTAGTACATGGAAGCAGTTCAGCCAACAGGGTATGAAAAGGTGGTGAACACCACCAGGAGTAATCCACCCAAATTTTACCTCAAGAAATCAGTTTCTCCCCGCTATGCGTATTCCCGTTCAATGGCGTACATGGCGTTCAATACATAGGAACTTTCTTTAAAGTTCATGAATGACATTTTTATACAGAAGGTGCCCCCAAGAGCGCTGCTTCCCACAACTAGGGATAGGCAAAACTAGCTCACTTGCAGAACCACGAAATCTAAGCGCAATGACGCTTCTCCACAGGACAAACGTGCTCTCGAAGGGCATATCGGAAAGTGAGAAGAAGAGACGAATAATGCAACTTCAGAACGCACAAAAAATTGTGAAGAAGCAGAGCAAGTGCCACGAATGAGAAAAATGTCCTGAAGACACCTCCAAGTGTTTGACTTCCGTAACATAATTATGCAGCCGCAAAGAACAGAAACCTGTTAGAACTATCAGTACGTGAGCGTACATAAATAAGTGTGAACACAAAAAAGTAACCAGAAGGCCTAACCATTGTTAAGGGACTCCACGGGCGCCACAGTACTGAAGGTGGTTCCTCACGTAACTCAACATGAATACATAGGCTATCATTACATACAAACGGCACTACGATATACTCGCCACATAGGCACAAAACACAGGACCAAAACAAGGAGCAGCTATATAAAAATTGTGTTATTCAACGGAGAAAGCAAAGCAATGTAATGAACGGAGAGTTAGCTAATGGTACAAGACGCGCTCTTTCATTTACGACTGAGCGCCCTACTCTTGGTATCATCAGTACTTTAATTTTGAAATACAAAAATCATAAACGCATCTGTAATATTACTCTCTGTGAAAAAATGAAGTTCTTTCTACTGCAGTGATAGCGCAGCGACAAAAAAGAGGAAAAATATACTATTGACCAGCAAGATGGCCTAGAGAGATATCGTGATATATACTGTAGAGATTCCGCGACAAACGCGGCTAACAAGCACGACAAGAAAATCTCTCTTTACAATGAGCTCAAAGCTAATCTTTCATTAACTTCAGATATTGAAGACACACACGAAACATAGGTAGCCCATATAAGAAAACACTCTTACCTCAATTAAACACGTCCACCAACATACTAGGTAACTCTGGGCGGAGGTAACAGTCACCACCACCGGGGTAACGTAAATTCCATCGAAAAAAAATGACTAATAAAAACCTCTACCCTGCAACAAAAACGTACATTTAGAGAATGGTCCACCAATAAATAATGGTTTTGCTTTGCTCAAACCACTTAGCGCACAGATAATAGAAAGAAGGGCAAAAACCTCGCGCACCCGGATACAGAAATATTTCGATCAAAATAGCTATCATGCTGACGTGTACCCAGCGGAGGAACTCCAAGTGTTGCCTTCAAAACTCTTATAAGAACTGGCGGTTGCAACGGTTCAAAAGAGTCAGGGTTTGAGCCCGTGCAGTAACACTACTTGCCCCATCCGTTGGCAATGAAAACAACATTCTCGGTAATTGGCCAATTTTAGCATGGACTAGATTAATTTACCTTAAAATGGCCTTTACATACAAAATTTAATAAAATCATCACCATTGATAAAGTATTTCGTTTTCAATATTACACTATTTGATGTTATTTAAGTTAAAGATAATGAACTTGTCAGTAGTGGGTAAGGCGACGAAATACTTGCTCGTGACCTTTGACCTCTGGATCCCGTCTGCTTCCAGTTTCCCAGGCCCCTCCCACTTTCGCCTCTCTAACCCCCGCTACACCGGAAGTGCATTGGCCGTCCTAAACCAGAAGTTCAAAGTCACGCACAAGGTCGCGAGGATGAAAAGTCACAAGCAAGTATTTCATTGCCTTACCCACTACTCTTGTCCGTATCAACGGAACGTTGTCCTCAATAAATGAAGCCATAATGTGTATTATACCCACATAGCGTTTTATACCGTACCGGTAGGATTGACCGCATTATGCGGCCGGTCGTTTTAACCGGTGGATCTATTAAGCGGAATCAACTGTACAAATAGAGGGCTCGATCACCAACACCCTTCTACCAGCACACATTGTCTTATCTTTCAAATTCCGAGGATGGCCTTAATGGATTTAACTTTAAAACTTATATCACCCAATACTACATGGACGCAAAACAGTTGAGTTTTTACCTTTGGGCTTTCAACAATAAATTCTCTACTTCGTTCATCTACCAGATACACGAGGTCTCACATACTCATTATTATCCATTATTCTTTTCTTTGTTTGTTTAATTTTTCATTGACATAATATTGGATTATATACATTATTATTGGACTGACCAGGAGAACCATTTCAAGGAAGGAGATGAAGAGAAGATGACAATTATTGAAGCAAGTCAAAATGCCTCAAGTCAAACATCGTTGAGCGTCATTATTAGAGAACAATTAATTTATTACAAAGAATAGAAACTATATGAAGTATGTTTCTCAAGCCTGTTTTTTAGGGTAATTATTGTTGTCTTTTCAGTTCCGGAGAGATGACGTGGTGGTGATGACGTTCCCACGGAGCGGCACCACCTGGACGCAGGAAATTATTTGGAACATGATACACAACCCGAACCTGGAGCACCCTGACCCACAGGAGCCATTACTGTCCAGAAGCCCTCTTATTGAGTGAGTTCTGGTGACAGCAAGTCGACTTAGCTTAATACTACACCGTCCCAGACATTACGTAGATTTCCATTGTTACGAAAGACCACTATCAGGTGGCGCTTGGGCGGCTTGAGCGCAAGGTCACTCAGCTCGTGTGGGTCGTTGGAATGGTGTTGCTGATTCTGGCGATAGAGTTGAGGGATTGGTCGATCGGTTGTTCGATTGCTATGACAAGAATTGTATTCTGTGCTTAAAGAAGGTGTCTCCTAAACGCTATGCTTGTCCCTGGATCACTCGAAACCTCCGTGAACAAATAGCTCTGAAGCACCGGCTCTATAGACTCTGTACGTCAGGCCACTGTACGTGAGATCTGTACAGAATTTACCGCAACAACCTTTGTGCTGCGATCCCGGCGCCAAAGGCTCATTTTATCATGAACGATTTACTGCGTGTGCCAGCGATACAAAGCGCATCTGGCGCTGTGTTAATGAGCTCATAAAGCCAGGAGGTGCTAAAGATGGGCATGTCGGTCTGTTGCGGCGGGAGGATGTAGAAATCACGGAGTCTCCTGGTATTGCTAGCAAGTTCAACAATTATTTCGCGTCGGTAGCTGCGGGTTTGAGTGCTAACATTCCTATTGTAGAGCGGGCTGCAGCGAGTTATGTAAATCTTATACAGAACTCATTTGTGTGGTTAGACACTGACATTTCCGAAATTAGTTCAGTTATTAAACCATTCCCGAACAAAAGCTATGATGTAATGTCTATTCCTGTGTTTATCTATTAACATTTATCACATCATTTTGCTCCAGCACTTGCTAGCCTTATGAACNATGAACTATTCGGTATGCAATGAAACTTACCCAGGTTGCCTCAAAGTAGCCCGTGTCATACCAATCGACAAGGGTGGTGACAAAGCTGAGGTGGAAAATGACATGCACATCTCCACGTTGTTTTTCGTAAACAAAATTTTTGACAAAACTATGTTCGTTAAATTTAGTACGTTTTTCGTACCCAACCATGTTTCTTTTGAACACCAGTTTGGTTTTCGGTCGCAGAAATCAACTTTTGACGCTGCTCAGTGTGCTTACAGAGCTTTCAATGATGTGGAATATCATCTGGCAGTTTTTCTTGACTTCTCAAAGGCCTTCGACCCGGTTCATCATGGGATCCTAATAGACTTAGGTTTGCTTGGAGTGTGAGGCTCTGTGTTGGAGTATCTTGGATCTAAACCAGGGCCCCGCACCACCGCTCAGAAGTGAAGCCAGCTATGTGTCTTATGGTGCACGCTCTCTCCTAACGGAGGTGGGCTAGAGAGCAACGGTGCGGAGACTAGGGGTAGTGCATGGGGTAGAGTCAAGCCGTGGGAGTCGGGATAATAATAGTTTAACTATTACGTGCGTATTAGGCCTTCAGCTCAGAATGGCCTAAGGCTATAAATTTCAGAACAATGCTAGAGCAGGAGCTTGAACCAATCGGTGCAGTTAACGTACGTTTATATGTAACTTCTTTAACTCTCACTCGGTATAGCGCTACACAACCCAGTTTAGAGAAAGTCATATCTCGAATGATAATTTTCGGGCGTACCCGTTGTCAGGGTACAAGAGGTTAGTTAAATATCTCATAAAACTTGATATCTTCCACATAATGCTAATGGGAATAATTTCTTGATGAATCTTAACAGATATGAACTTAATGAACATAAAAATAGATGACAGTATTTGATCAAGGATTGCAATACTATTCAGCAAGAAATACAACAAATAAAAATGAAGGTAATGGGTTACTACGCTAAAGGGGCTAAGCGTAAAAAAAATCGGGAAGCAATAGATAAAAATAAAGTCCAGGCCGTTAGTGTCCATATGTACCGTGCAATGTTTACATTTCATCGACGGGAAAGAAAAGACTGAAATATGCACAATTTTTGCACTAAGATATAAATTTTTAGATGTTTTGCATTCAAACTTATAGTCATACAATATTATTTTGGTCGAAAATGTTGGGAATTCTAGCCATATTATTAAACTCCATGGCAAACCATACATATTCTTCCCCATATAATGGAAGAAATTCCCCTCATGATCGTACGTACGGAAATCCATTGATAAGCTATCATAGTTATGCTCTAGCATATGCTCTACCATATATAGTCTCTAAACATCCTTTTACAACCATCTACCATATATATTCGTCAAAAATCCTTGTACTACCATAGACCTTCGTTCCTTGACAAACCACAAACAACCAATATTGCCTCCACCAATATCGACCTAACTATACTAAAATCAACGTTATGTTATGGTCGACATATCTACCATATTATTTCATCATCCATAATCGACTTTAATCTGTCATATACCACTATATTCTACTTTATTACAACCATAATTTCCGACTGGGTAAAAAATTATTGAAATATATCAAATATAAGTTTTAAAAAATCGATTGATTGATGAAATGTCTATTTCATAGTGTTTTCTAACATATATTTGCATGATTTTTCACGTACAGTTGATTGATTAAAATTACGTATCCGTCAGTGACGCAATGACGCATTGCCGCAAACGGAATGATGCACCTTTTTGCGGAAGAAAAACGACGGAATGACGCTGATTCAAAACTCCTTTCGGCAGTGACGCATTAACGCTGACGCAACGCCCCCAAACGAGTGACGCGCCTAGCTCCAATTATATTATTAGATAAATATTATATTATTCAAAATGATCTCAAAGATTGAAAAGTTACTAGTATAAAAAATACAATCCTATTGAGAGTAGTAGTTTCTCCGTTATTATCAGAGTATCCTCCCTGGAGAGTATTGAACGATCTTCAGTTGGCCGATTGCACCTGTTCCGGATCTAGACACTTGAGGCATACGTTTTTATTATTAATTTGTTAAGTCATTCATAGTCCAGGTGTGAGACTAAACTCTCTGAGATGGTTTATACTGCTCAAGATATTTGCAGCAATACTCATGATTCGTGATAATTTAATTGTCGAGTGATTGGACACATTGCTTAAACGCACGCCAAAATAGTTTTACAATAACTCATCTGGTATATACTAAGGAAAATTTGGTTACTGGTTAGCTAGTTATTGAATTTAGTTTAAGTGATACGATTCGTAGAGCGAAGTACAATAAACCCTAAATATGGATACTTGGGAATGGGGAATCTGTGCACGAGGTGTCTTCCCACACGTGATAGCTTGCACATGGGAACAGCAAGTCAGGCAAGCAGTTTGTGAAAGAAAATAAAAGTTCTAGAAGAATGTAATATAGGGACTGAAATAAAGACAGCAGTGAACCGAAAAAAAGTTTTGCAAGAAAACAAAACCTCAGGTACATTTCTCTCGTTGTATATGTGAGTTAATCATTTAATATCTTTCTATATTCCACAAACAAGTGGATTTATTGACCATTATACTGAGTATACTTTTCTAATAGGACGAGTTTCACATTAGGACTATTTATTTATTTACGAACATAATTAAGTCTTCTGAGAAGATTGTATTACATATATCATCTATTACTACTGGTACAATTAGTTACATCGTTCTCTTATTTTACGGTTTTGCTACAGCCTACAGATAAGTAATCATCGTGCTATATTTTCTAACATACAACGTATATGGTGAGAAGGCATCATGGTACCGTATTTAATTGTAGACAGCAAAGTGAAACCACAGAAGCTTGCTACCATATAATCGTGCAGTATCTGCTGAAAATCATTTTTGGTGTTATTTTGTGCAGCAAAAGAAACCGTTCTGTTTAAATAGAAAAAGAGAATGTTGTGCCAGCTAGCAGGTTCTTCTCTTTAACAAAAACGCTTATAGTTGCTTATACTTTCAATGGATTTTAGAACAAACTAATACGCCTATATCAGCATTTTTACGTAAAATATGTTAAGAAGATAAATTATTGAGTTGTGTCAGTAGTGATTAAATAATACCTAATCGCTCCGTATATTAAGTATTTCGAGTGAAACTGGAGGAAACTGACTTACGGTCGTATCATTATTTCCACAGCATCAACGCATGTTGCCTATGGAGGTGGAGACACATTACAGAGGCGAAACTGACTTCACTCGCCTGAATAAGAGAGCAACGTTAGGCTGTCTCCTCCTATATTATACCTCCATTGACTTATCTCAGTAACAGATCTCAGTACATCGATGTCAATGATCGTAAGTCAGAGAAGCTGCCAGTTTCTATTGGTGTACGGCAAAGGTCGATACTTTGTCCCTTGCTCTTCCTGATATATATTAATGATATGCATATGTCTTTTCCACTTTTCCGTTTTATCCATTTTGCCGATGACACCACCATTCATATGACTGGTAACGATCTCCCTTCACTGGCTGTGCTAACAGACAACTTAAACTTATTGATACTTGGCTTTGTGGAAATAAGCTATCGTTAAATGTTGACAAAACGTCGTATATGCTTTTCTCCAACCGACCCAAACAAACCTGTACGGCGCTATCAATACGCGGTGTCAATATCAAAAGGGTTACTGAATGCAAGTTCCTAGGTGTCATAGTGGACGACAAACTCTCTTTCGCTAGCCACATACGTAGTCTTAGATCTAAAATATGCCGTTCCTACGGAATTATGGTCCGTATTTCTTCCCAAACTTTCCTAGAAATATCTTACACAAATTGTATTTTACATTAGTATATCCCTATTTATCTTATTGTGTCCTTGTGTGGGGGAAGGGTAGCCAGACAGAGCTGCATAGGCTCCGTCGCCTACAGGACAGATGCGTCAGGCTACTCGCTGGTGGTCGTGCCGGAGACACTAGGGCAGCGTATATAGAGCCAATCATGCCATTACATTATATGATATACCGTATATTAAATGTCTTTAGCAATAAAACTATTTGAGTGTTTCACCCTCGGATGAGACTCAGAATTGCTGTGATGTATAGAGATTACTCACCATTATACAACTCGTTCCAAACTTGATGCCAACTTACAGTATCTTTACCCTTACTGTTCAAATCTAAATGCCAATCCTCCTTTTTCTATCAATCCATAAAGATATGGAACGATGTCCCATTTGGCATCAATAAATCTCTTTCACTGCATCAGTTTAAATATCGTATCAAGTCTCACATTCTCTTTGATAGGGGTACTTCCTAGCTAATGGGAGCAGCACCCAGGGAGACCCTGTATAGGTTACCTTAGCTATTGGCTGGGCTTTCGGGACGTCTGCCTTCCCTGGCCACTCTGCTACCCTCCGCTTTCAGACTCCTGCTGATGATGATGACGCTTTGTTCTATTCTTCTTTCCCATGCGCGTTGACTCGTGCATGGGTTCCGTGGTTCTCTGACATTCATGTGTGACGTCTTACTTCCTCTCTTGAATCCCTATGTACTCTATAGATAGGGCGGCTTGCGGTGGGAGAATACTGCTAGTACTACAACTAGTGCTTCCTAGTTAAACGTTGCACGTGGCTAAATCTGTTATGCGTTTATGTACCCAAGATAAATTGCATGGAGTAGATGTGTCAATCTAATACTCTATTGTGTGCGGCTGCTTCAAATAGTCGCAGGACTAGTAAGTGGGCTTGAATAAAGAAAAGTTTCTTGGCGTTTAGGTACCTGAAACCACCCAATGCTTGAATTTTTATATCTATATATCTGTCTGCTGTGAGAAAGAAATCCTAGAGAAAAAGTAGCCGAAAAAATTCTTGGGATGATCAGAGCGTTTTCTCGCTGTTGCAGAGCGGACATGATGTTCTATAGAGACACAGAGACCAACCTCTCCACACTCCTGGCAGACCCGAGACTGACGCACTTCATTAAGCGATGTCCGAACTTGAGGAACGGTAACGACTTGATGATTCAGGTATCCTTCAGTGTCCTCTGAATTTTTTATGTTCCATGCACAGATTGCACACTTTTTAATGTCACCCCTCTTTCCATTATTTTCTCTAATAGATTTGTTGCTGCAGGTATCAAATATATAGTGAGGCGTGTGACTCCAACTAGAGCTCCAATTCAGCACAATCTAATTATAAGGTTAAACTAAGACTACTTTCATAACAGATCTAATGTCGACAGACCATAAGTTCGAACGTTTTTAGATTGTCTCTCATCTTCAAAAAACTAGAATACATAAAAAAACTTATCATAATAAAAATAACTTTCTTTCTCAAGACCAGATCGATTCTGATTGATTTATTTTTGAAACATTTGAAGAGAAAACATTCAAATATCAAATTCACTGCTGAAAACCAATCAAACAGTTCTTCACCTTCTGTAAATATTTTAGTAACCAATCAAGACTCAACAGTGACCACAAAAGTTTACAGAAAATCAATATTCTCAGGCCTCAGGACTAAATTCTTCAGTAACTGCTAGGATCAATTAAAAATCAATCCAGCATCCCATTTGTCTTTTCTTTCTACCTTGCATTTTCAAATAAAATTACTTTCCCTGAACATTTTTAAAAAATAACTGTTATCCGCACTATTTTCTCGATCACTACTGCCCACTTTTCCTAGACAAGCTATTTGATACCCACTTACTAAACCTCTTGTCCGCAATTTAGACTTTTTTCACTTCCTTCCATATTACAACAAAGCCTCTGTAAACTCGGTAAACACTCGACAGATGTTCTTTTCTGAAGTTTAACCACATATAAACTCCAAATTTGCACATAAAAACTCATTTACCATAAGGTCCAACTTTAAATTCAAAGACAAGCCCCCCCCCCCAATCCTGCTTTACAGGGTTGTTTACGAGTTCCAATTCCGAAGGTGCAATGCTTCATATACAGGTAGCACTAGGCAACATTGCGGAGGTCAAATCAACCAACATTTAGGCGTAGAGTAGAGCCTGTTTAACTCTCGAAAAACCTGCTCATTCTAGTCTCCATCTCCATAAATAACCATCTTATTAGAAACAAAGACTTCTCCATCATTGACTTTTCCACAACCCTCGAATTCACAACATTTGAATCTCTCTGTATTCATAAAACAAAACCTAGCCTCAACATTATGACATCGGCTGTTTCTCTACACACAATCCAAAGCTAATCCCTAACCCTCTGGCCGCACAGGCATCGACATCAGACCCCTCCAATGCCTGAATGCTGCTTCAGTCATTTTTATTTTAAACTTTGTCTTAGCAACATCTCTTCTTCGCTGTTGCTTAAGAAATGAAAGATTTTGTTAAGATAGGTTTTCCAATTTATTCTATTTTTTTTTAAGATGGGAGAAAATCCCGTAATGTTAAATTTTATGATTTTTCGACATTATCTCTAATTATATTTCACTCTGGAATATGTTGTCAGGGGAAACGATCCACTGAATAAATAGTGATTAAAAAATAAAAATTGATACCCTAATTCACTGAAAATAAATTCGTGGTCCTAATCTACTGAACATGGGTATGCTATACCCGACTTTGAAAAATTCATAAGAAATACTAACTATGCATATTCGACATACAATAATTTAACTTTGGGAAGCAAATGTGGAGTATCCTTCTATAATTGACATAATTAAAGCAATATAATAAGCATTCTTGTTGAATGAAATAGCAGACATCATCAAGATCTTAATTTTATTGACCCAAGCTTTCGTTTTGCTCAACGCAAAACGTTTTCAAGGGTGAAAAGCAAGAATGCGAGAGGATATATACACCTAGCAGTT
>LQNS02276481.1:26494675-26507000 GCA_001587735.2 Parhyale hawaiensis | reverse complement strand
TTGACTTCCATGAAGATGCTAAAGAAACTAGACCAGTTCTAGAAGTAGTCTATGTATACATATGTACCTGGTGTAATATACTGTACCATATCTCGCTGCGCCATAGACATAGGCAATAAGTTCCATAGTTTATAATAAACACTGTAAAAGACGACTGTGGCATTTAGTGGTAATTCTTAAGTTGCAATATCTGTTGTACGGAGCTATAGTTACTGAATAATATTAATTGAACTTGTAATAAATATTGTATTGTAATATTGTTACTTGGTTGGCAACACGTGCGAGACTTTCATACAAAAGAATTGATTTGTTATATTTGTAGCGGATTAGAAGCGCCTCAATCATGCTCGATTTGTATACTTTGACCGAGATAATCCAGTCCGATTAGCTCAGACTATTCTAGAATTTCAATTTTACCCAATAAGCTCATCACTTTCAATCGAGTTTAGAGAGTTAATCGCATCCTGGTGACGTTTGAAACGACCTGAAATTCAACACTGCTCTAAGTTAAGTGCTAGAAAATGGTGTTGCAAGCCAGTTAATGCTAATCGGCTTAGATTATCTCTATGAAAGTGGATGACTTATATTAAGACGCTTGATGTCTATAACATTATAATATTGATTTCGGTGAAAGCTTCAGAATTCCATAAGTAGCTTAAGCAGAAATTACAAGCTAGTTATGCTTAGGTTTGGTAGCTCGGATGTCGACTGCAGCTGTACACTAAGCTGCGAGACCCAGGCCACATTAGGTACGCTGTGTAAAAAATTCACACTTTTCCCGGATATACACAACTCGTGGTATCAACCAGTTTCCGCAATCAGAGTTTACAAGCTGTATCTGCAATTCATCACAAAGCAACCACGCTCAACAACAGTTGAACGGACGCCTAGCAGAAGGAGAGCGACTGGCAGCCCTTGAACATTCAGGATAAAAACGATGCTGTCACCAATGCAGCACTCGCTGTCGCTTTGCTGCAGAGAGTGGTAAAGTGTTCGTTTAGTTCAATGCAAATCCGTATACACAAGAGCGAAATAGTGCAGGCAAAGTATATGATGTATAATAAATGACGTCATCGATTTGTATTCTACGAGGGGGATAAGCTAACCCCATTTCGCTTTAACTGGTTCAGAATTTCAATCGGTGGCTCTTGATTCGCTGTATCAGTAGTAATCTGTTTGCGTTTACCGCCAGAACTTGAAATGTGAGGTGAATCGAACGCCACCGATTAATATTACGGAGAAGTCGGAGCTAATTGGATCAGCTAATCGCTCCGTAAGCGTCTTAAGCGCTACTGTATATCCTTGCCCAGCTCCACCAGGGATACTTCTGAAATCTCTATAGCTATGCGAAGATGGGCGCTCCAGTGTATACGCTACGCCTTGTTAATACTTGACTAAGGAGAGGTTCACACGTTACACTTTTGTCCTACTTTTACGTTTCGGAACATCCGCATGTTCCGTCGTGGCCTTACAAGCACAACCGCTGTAGTTTGGTAGATGTGAGTCAATGTTGGAAATGCTAGTAGCCAATTCAGTTTGGTTAGCAAGTGTCATTAGTAAAATTTCGGAGGTTTTATCGCATGTATGCTAAGCTAAAGACATTGTATTCGTATTCATGATACTTAATCTATATGAATAGCATTAAGCTGGGCATTGTATACCTATACGATTACAGAATAGCATGATAGCAACATTCGGGATACTTGAAAACAGGCATTATATAGTATATCGTACTTAAATTGTTATAGGTGTAGCTTTAAAACTTTTTGAAAAATCGTCATATCATTTTCTGAGCGCATTACCGCTTTATAAGACATTTTTTAAAACATTTTATTTGATGTATGAATTTTTATAATTACTATGCAATCACAAAAAACTCAAATAAGTTTACTCTCCATTTCATTTTAGCTTTGGCTTTCAAGTGAAGTCGTCGATCTCCCGTATATGTCCCGCTAAGAATTAATTTAGTTTTCTGATAAAATGAAGCAAAAGAGGGTGATGCAATATAGATTAAAGATCTAGTGAATCTATCTAATGTCTATTGATAAAAATAATAAAAAAATGCCGTCTTGCTGCACCTTGAACAAACATGAATTAACTCCTTCCGCACGACCGCGCGGCTTCGCCATGCGATGCGCTATCCGGCATAAAGTATTCTAATTATATTTATGCTCTATCAGTGAGTATAGCAGTGTGCTCCGGCATAGAGAATATGCAGGGAAGAAATAAATAAACCGCGACGATAGGGGTATCGTCATCGGAGAGCGGTGGTGCGGTCGTCATGACGACAACATTATCGTCACCGTAGTGAAGGGGTTAAGTCGGATAGTCCAATGATACAAAAATTTTCAAATATCCTAATTACTTCATATCTTCAAACTGACAACCCTATTTTTCCTTATCTATTTCAGTAGTGTGGCATCTAAGGTCAGCAATGCGCTAGGAAAGTTTACCAATAAAATACGGAATTCAATAAATCCACTTTAATATTATTGTATCAATGTATGTATAAATGTTCATGAATGAAATCTAGCCGGAACCAATTTGCCACACAAAGAAGTGACAAGTTATTCATTGCGATCAGTAGCTGCAAAAGTGCACAGATTATAAGAAGAGCCTAACACCCTGCGGGTATTGCCGTAAGAGCTTCTTAGCTTGATGTATTACCCACGTTTCTTCCTACAGAAGCAGTAATATTGTTATGAATATGTAATCGTAATTATCACCGCTGGCGTATATATATCCAGTTTTCTATGCGTTTTATATACATCTGTTAATACATGTTTAGAAATGAAGATATTGTGTCTCAATTACCTCTGATTATATAATTTCTGACATAAGTAGCCTAGAGGCTCGTTTGGTGAGTTGAAAAATATAGTTTTGAAAATACTTTTGCCAGTATCCTACCTTACCATAAAAAAAAATTCTATACTCGAGGGAATGCTACAGCCAGTAACAGAGCACAACCTCACGTGACAGGAGTGTGGCAAAAACTGAACGCAGACCGTCATTACACAACCATGCCTGAACTCTGAACAAACATTACGGTCACACCTAACGCTGTTGCCTTACTAATAAAGTTTTTTTTTTGCATGTTATGTAAGGGAGGGAAGGAGTGTACTGAAGACGAATTCAAGTGCACTGCTCAGTAGAAAGCACGTATCTCTTGCGCTAGTTTGAGTTGGCCGTCGTAGCGTTTTCCTCTATATGTATTTTAGTAAGGAAAGTACATTAAATGAAGAAATGTTATCACAAATTTCTTGTGATGAAGAAGAAGCAAGTCAAAGACGAGAAGATTCCGCACCGGCCTATAATAAGCAAATTTATCTAGCTATTGTTGCGTGAATTTTTCACGCGCGGGTCCACTATGTTAGAAAGAAACTTTTTCATCGAAGTGCTTCTACAACAAGCGCGACATCGACTGGTGGAGATGGGGAGTGTTCTGCAAGATATATCATACTGTAGCTGAAACCTCATACCTCAGGGACCGAATTTGACCCTCTGTCTCGCGGATTTTGGATGGATCACAGGTGTCTCAACCTATTCGCATTCAGTATTAAAATAGGTATGAGGTAGCTCAGATAGTGGAGCACTTCCCAGGCTGAACGATACAGCAGTGCGAACGAAGTCCAAAAATAGTTGCTACAGCCACAAACTAATATTTTACTTTGTTTTTGTGACAGCAGTTGGGTCTTAGAACTAAAAGTATCGACACGCTATGAACCCAAGCGTGTCCAGAGCGATATTTCAGTCAGTCAGTGAATGCCCGTCCAAAGAAATATTCTGGTCTGCAGTTCACCTGTTAACAGACCTGAACTTTGAAATCCTATAAAATTAAAACTGCACTAGCGACATTTTTGTGAAAAAAAAAGTGTTGAAAATTTTTAAGGTAGAAAAATCTTCGGGCTGGCAGGTAATACAGGATTATTATTTCCTGAAGAATGGGTGCTCTGAGGCGTGTTGCAATCAGTACTTCGGTGTCACCCGTATTAACCTCTTCGTCTCTCACGACGATTTTGCGTTCATGTAAGCTTTCCTGCGCGCGCCACCACTAAAATAAACACTACCTAGGCAAAGCTAACCTAGCCTAACCCAACCTAACCTAACCCAACCCAATCTAACCTTTCTATCTTTACCTAACGTTACCTAACCTTACTTAACCTTACTTAACCTAACTTAGCCCAACTTAATCAGCGATACAGCGAGCAGCGCGGCGCACCATCTTGAACGCCGCTCACGCGCACATGATCTGCGTACACAAACACGCACACAAATCGTCGTGAGAAACGATAGCGCAACCCGGCCTCTATAATGCAACACAGGATAGGTAACCCCAGGAAGCAGAGAGTGTAACGGGAGGACTCCCCTGGACTAAATTAAAACTTATCCGTGACCGCATGACGTCACATCGACAAGTCGGAGTATTTGAGGTGAGACCTCAGGCATTTGCGGGTTGGGCTCTTAATGCTAACCAAAAATGTAAGTAGAGAGTAATATGTTCTTGACCTGAGGGAAACCATAAGGACAGCATTTCATGAAACTTGTTATAGTTTTACCGGGCAGTATGTACGAGGTGCAGCTCATGCAGCTGGGCCAGTCAGGAGCAAGAGGCCGAATGGACTATAAAGAAAAATACAGGGATATGTTACAAATATTTTGCGGAGAGTAGCATTATTGAATATGAAGTGTAAATAAGGCTTCACTGCAATGAAGAAATCAAATGATGGCGCCATACCTACCCAGAATTTATCTCTGAGGCTGTGATAGCATCCACTGCAATTTTTCATCAATAATCATGTTTAGTGGTCGTGGCCAAATATTTCTAACGTATTTTACCTTCTCGTAATGCGACCATTTGCCTCGCTACGACAGTCGTTTAAACGACGAGATATCTTGAATTTTCAATTGCCCATGGTTTCAACGACTGCTAATAGCACTTCCAATGTTCCACAGCTAATAATGTCACCCAAAGGTCGCATATGGAAAATATCATTACGCTTTCAAACTTAGTCATTCCAATGGCAACTGGCTCGGCTTCCATCGATCGGAGACCGTTGCAGCTGCGTAGTACTGCCATGGTTTTCAGACCACATCAGGCCATATTAGATCTTCATGTACGTCTCCGAGTCCAAAATGTATCGGGAACCCAAGTGATATTCACAGTGCAAAAGTATAACCCCCAAACTTCAGGTATGCAACTCGGTCAGCAATTATGCAATCAGCATCATTTACATTGAACGCTTCGAAGCGGTACCAGGCCCTCGGGCCCACTGTATACTATATAGTGTGGTGTTTTCTGAATTCCATGTCGGTATACTGAAATCTGTTCTGTGATAACGTCTAAAAACAAGTTTGCTATCAAGTTCATCATGAAACTTCAACGCTCCTGCTGTATTAAGTGCTCCGCAAGCATTCTGTAATAGATTTAGTGAAAACCAGAACGTTCTTTTTTTTTCTCTCACAGAGCAGGACTTTTGCTCCATCAAATTCGATGGTAAATTGCGACCGCCTTGAATCGAGTTGTTTTCTAAACTCTGATCCAGTGAGACCTTACGATTCTGGGCTAATCTCTAATCTCTTTCCATGTCAAAATATTTCGGTCTTTGCGTTTAATGTAACTCTAATGATACGTTATGCCAAATGCACTAGTATACATCCCTACGTGTACCTGAGAAAGTGTATATATTTAATTTGTTTCATTGTTGGCTCTTATATTTAATACATTGTTATTTGCTGCTGCCTGTACATGCGACGCAGCTGTAATCTCTGCACATGCGTTATATTCCAAATTGCGTTCGTGAGCTACGCGGTATTTTTTGCCTTGTGTCATGTGTCTAATAGCTGCGAACTCCTGCGCTCATTAAGTGTGTGACATTCCAGTTACATGTGTAAGTAGTATCTAAATAAAAGGATGACATTTGATCTCTAGTCTCGCGTCCACTTTTTTTTTATTACTATTATGATTTGTATCTGAGTTTCATTTCTCCAACCCCTGTTACGATTGATCTGAAATTCAATCGGATATTTGATAGAACATACGTACTGCAAAGATTTATGATTGAAGTCGATCAGCTCAAAGAGAGTTGAGCCAATACAAAGACTGTAACGTACTTGATGTGCTCACTTTCAATGCTGGTCTGTGTAGAAGTAGAAGGAACTAAAATTACAATGTTTTATCATCGTACCTCATGTACGACACTTAAATTACAGTGCCAACGTACTCCTTTTTGACATAAGGCGTTAACGTAGAAACCAATTTCATTTGTATTTATTTGTAGTGTTGTAATTGATTTGCTATTTGATCTTCCTTGTGGCAAACTATATGCATACTATCAGTAGATGAGCCGTGAGAAAAGTTGCTAGTGAAAACTACATTGCGTTTTCTTCTGCAACGCCTCGTTCTGCTCTTGGCGCTTATGCCGTAACATTGTTATTTAGTTATTATAGAATTTTTTCCTTTATTTATGTATTTAAGGGCTTGAAGTAAGATACTAGGCAATTTTTTGGCGATATTATGCAAAATATTCATACATCATTGAGCTTTACCGTTGGTGAATGTGTCGTAATTGATTATTAGTGCGATAGGTTTATTACACACAGATAAACATTACAATAATGAAAACTTTCTGAGTACAATATACGTACAGTAATATATCTGCCTAACCCATAGAAAAGTTGTAGAACTTTTTTGGGTAACAAGTAGTAATTAGACTAATACAATTGCATAACATAATCCTTATACCGCTTTTTAAAGGCGTCATTAGACATAGGATCTAATAGGTGTGTTGGAGTCCGATTAACATGTGATACGGTTTGGAAAATAGTTAAACGTTTCATCAACACGAACATTTGGAAGATTAAGAATGAAGCGTCTCATCTCGTAGTTTTGATGGGGTATGAGTGATCCGTAATATTGTTGAAAGACAAGAGGATGGCTATGTATGAGCGATCGGAAAAGCGTAAGAAGCGAATAGTTATACACATCTTGAAGTTGCAACATTTGTAAATCGCGGTACATATCACTACGATTAATTAACGGTATATTATTTCGATGTGATTAAATCACATCAGACTGTCGACGTGGGAACGGAGAAACTCCATGAGCTTGACAAACCCCCACGCAATAGCTCTGTGTACAGATCGTTTAAAGCAGCCAATGCTCGCACCAGCAAAGACAGAGCCATGAAGACCATTCCAAAGCTCCACACACGATGGAAAAGCGAACGAGAATATGGCCCGTATTGCATCGTAACGGTTCCAAGGCAAGCTCATGAAGAGCACCAGTACGCCGAGTATACCTCACCCGAACAAATGACTCCGGAAGGAAATCAAACAGTAGATGACTAGGGCAGCTATAAATTTTATACAAAAAAGCAGACCCCACCAACTCTGTGATGATGCGCTAGATCACGAGGCACAACACCATCCAGCATGAACGCACATCGACGAACCACTGTATCAAGCAAACACAGATGCTATTTCACGTGAGTCCTCTCGTTAAACTCTCTGCTTCCTGAGGAACACCGACGACAACCACATATGCTGTAGGGCGATGAAGTGGGTAACACCGCCTTCGTTTTCAAACATTGCCTCTGTTTTAAACAGTGTGGTCGATTGGCTGCTAAAACAAGGTGTATAGAAGGTGCTAAAACTATTAAAAAATGCTAAAATGAGCAAGGTGCTAAAAGTGCTAAAAATGTTCTAAAAAGTACATTTTGCTTGTGTTATATCATTTGCAGTAATTTCTGCGGTAGTTAATTTAGATTAACAGCTCTAACGTGATCGATTTACCTTGAGAAAGAAAAATATTAAGCTATATATCGAATTATAGCTACCTACTTTGCATGGTAGTACTTAGTAGTACTTGGCATACATGCTTTTGGCTTCAAAGAGCCTTGTATTGCGTACTTAGCTCAGGAGGTAAAATGAGAAAAGTGGGAAAATTTTTTCTCTAGGGGTGCTAAGAAGTGCAAAAAAGTGCTAAGAAGTGCAAAAAAGTGCTAAAATAGGAAATAGACAATGTAATAGACACCTTGCAAAATGGTAACATTAGGTAACGTAAGGTAGCATTAGGTAACGTTAGATAACGTTAGGTAACGTTAGGTAAGGTTAGAGAGGTTAGATTGGGTTTGGTTGGGTTAGGTTAGGTTAGGTTGGGTTAGGTAAGGTTACGTTAAGTTAGAAGGTTAGGTAAGGGTAGTTTAGGTTTGGCTAGGCTAGGTTTGCCTAGGTAGTGTTTATTTTAGTGGTGACGCGCGCAGGAAGGCTTACGTGAACACAAAATCGTCGCGAGAGACGATAGTGCCACCGGGTAGCGCTATTGTCTTTCACGACGATTGCGCGTTCAAGTAAGCTTTGCTGCGCGCGCCATCACTAAAATAAACACTACCTTGGCTAACCTAACCTAGCCTAACCTAACCTAATCTTACTTAACCTTACCTAACCTCCTTACCTAATCTTCTAGCCTAACCTTACCTAACCTCACCTAACCCAACCTAACCTTTCAAACCTTAACCTTACGTAACCTAACTGAAACAGCGATACAGCGAGCAGGGCGGCACACCAACTTGAACGCCGCTCACACGCACACGACTTGCGTACACAAACACGCACACAAACCCGTCGTGAACGATGATAGCGCCACCGGGTACTACAGGCGGCAAACTCGCCATTCGCTGTGTACGATTGTGTATGGGCGTCGGTGTACGCGCGGGCGGCGTTCACGTTCGGTTGCTGTGCCTGTGCGCTGTTTGTCACAGATTACGTTAAGTTAGGTAAGGTTAGGCTAGGTTAGGTTTGGTGGTGTTTACAGGTGTTTTTTTCCCGGCAAGAAGGCTTCCTTGAACGCACGAATGACAAGTTTCCCGCGAGTGCCTCCGGGTAACACCGTGAGGGTAACACCTGCATGTGCTTGCAACACGCTTCTGGTGAGCAGGAGGTGGTATGGAGCGGCTGAAATAGTTTGCTGGTGCGCTGATGAGCAGGAGGGACTATGCGGTGAGTGCGCTGATGAACAGGAGGGAGTATGGGGTGGGTGTGCGGGTGAGAAGGGGCTATGGGGAGGGTGAGCAGAAGGAGGTATAGGGCTGGTTAGCAGAAGGAGGTGTAGGGCGGGTCACCACCAACACACAAGAACTACCCAGGCAGAAGCATCCTATAATGGATCTCCTAATGGCCTCTCGTGAGTTCTGAGGCTGTAAACTCCTGGCATATGAAATCTAAAGTATCAGTTTACGCTTGTAATTGCAGAGCNTAAGTCGGCAGGAGATCTGCTCAGAGGAAGATTGCGTGCTGCTTAGGCCCTCCAACCAGCCGCAATTGTCAGGTTAACCGCAGGATAAATGCGCGCTAGCTTGTGATTAAGTGTGCAAACTCAACAGGAGGTCCATAGGCTGCGACGTGTGCTTGTACAGAGGCTGAAGTTCTGTCTGACTGTTGGGCTACGGCGGAGAGTAATGAAAGGGTGCAAACAAACAAGAAGGCAAGGTATTTATTGTTGGGCTAAATTTCGCTAAAAATTCGTTAAAGAGTAGGATAAAAAAAAAACATAGTGGATAGCAACAGTGACTAACAAGATGAGGTTGCCGACAAACATGAAGATTATCAAGAAAATAGTTAAAAAGTTTTGATAATTTTTCGAGAAGGAAAAACCATCAATGTCATAGCTAAGGAATAGCGCTAAGCTAAACCAGAGTGCAGATCGAGTAAATAAATATGATGGAAACTACTATTTCCATAGTAATTGCTGTGAGGTTTCGCTCTCATTGTTATCTAAAAAAATTGTTAACCACTTACTGTTTAATTCTAACCATGTCTCAGAAGACCACTGCAAAATATATTTATCTTCTTTTAATTTTTGAAAATGTTATTTAATTTTTTCTAAAACTCCAAATTTGTTGATCGTGCACGTTTTTATTTATATTACTGTAGTATATACAAAGTTATGTAATTATGAATTGAATGAATTTTTCATGGAATTGGAATACTGGTTTTGCAAGAATCAACTTCCAGTAGGCAAAGAATAAGCAAAATGACATGCGGGAGATCTGCCATCTGCCTTCAGTTGGAAAGGTCCATCATCTTTTCCCAGAATTGTAATATTTACCAACATCCTCATTGCAACAGCGTTGCTGAGCACCAGACCGTAATCATATCTATGTGGTATGCTGTTACTAAAAGGGCTAGTTAAGAAGAAGGTGCACATTAGCTGTCAGTGATGCCAAGTGTACACCGCACAAACCCTCTATCAGCCGCTTACATTTGCCAGGCTGAGCAATATTTGGGGGATTTCAATCTTGACATAATTCTTTTTAGCAGTATTATTCATTTTTAAGCTCTTGACACATTTCAACGATCACTATAGTCTATAGTGATGGTCATAAACAAGCTTTAGACTGTGGAAAAGTATAGACATGTTTCGAAAAATGAATGCTACTTGCATATAGAGCTATAGTACATCACTCTATATGTATGCTTCACACGATGTATTTCAATAAAGAATATAGGCATTAATATAAAGAAAATAGAAAGGAATCTTCTCAGCATAACCAGTCTTGTGTTCTCATTTTCTCATTAGAATCAATATCCGCCGCATACAAAACTTCAATTAAAAAGAAAAAAGGACTCAAGGACTCTCCGAATGCCCCATATTATAATATACAAAACTCTTCAGCAATTGATTTTTTTCATCACTGGTTCACATATAGCGGCCAGGTGTTTCTACCTGCATGTTCAGTAGCTGGTGAGACGCAAGAAGAGTTTGAGTGATTGGCTGAGCCCTTGTCCAGTGAACTATTACATTTTTATTTCGATTCAAAAAGTTGCAATATTACAAGTTATTTTTGGATTGGTGTTTACAAATATTCAGTAGGAATAAGGATTATATTTACATGTATGCATTGACTTCAGTATGTTTTGTTCCATAGTGTCACATATATAAAATAGGGTCGCACACCATTCTCTCTAATCAAAAAAGGTAATAATGAAAATTTTATGTGATAACATCATTATGATATCAGTAAACTAGGAAGCATTCACCAATTCTTTATTACCTGTATTACAATGCTTTTCTTTCTAGTTTAGTTGCATTTCTTCACTAACAATAATACAACTTTTCTCAAGCAAGAAAAATCTAGAAAGACGTACAAACTTCCAGTTGCTAGATACATGCAGTGCAGCACTGCGGGGGTTATCCATCGATGAGGCGAAGTCCAGCCGCCGGGCTTGACTTAATCCCAAACTTCACACAGAGTCGTTAGTTTCTCGTCTTTGAATCGTGTACAAGTGTTAAAAATAACCCCATTAGGCTTGAGACGGCATGGCTGAAAACTCCATAACAAGAATAATTGATTAAAAAAAATGTGCAGTATAAAAAAAATGTGCACTTATAGAAAAAATGGCTCAGTTATGTATACCGATGATATCAACTCTAATAATTCAACATGTAGAATTATATATACATATATGTATACTTTACTTTTTCTGTCACGCTCTGATGAAAATTGAGGAATTACCTCCTTATTACCATAACTACGAAAACTGCTCAATTTACCGCCATTACCGAAATTATTCAGATTTCCTAAAAGTCACTGACATTTTTGACGGAGTATATTACCGGTAGTGTACTCCGTCTGTCAAAAATTAGACAGAATGGGAATGCGATAGAATCAAAAGGCCTACCTATATAGCTGTGCGTATCGAGGATACGAGCAAGCTGTGACTGTCAATTCTGATGCGTCTGCAGAAAATCTCCCTCACAGATAAATAAATTTTATTGGCACATGTTGTTCAGATAATTTATGAGCTCACATAGTGCTCGAAAATGAGAGCTAAATATTAATGCTAGAGCTTTTTCATCGATCGTATTTAGAGCAGTGAACGTGTGATAATTAATGCACTCTCAACGTCAGTAAACCTTATATTGATCAATAGAGGTGGGCGCGGCCAAAGTGCTAATTCCGTGCATTAGGACAATCCTCCCACCCTCTCGATAAAGTATGCTGAAATAACTCTTTTTAGGCATGCAGTCATGTATCATGCAAAACACAAATGGTGTCTGCGTATCTTTGATGCACAAAAATTCATTAACCCAGTTTTCTTTTTGCTTCTACAAACGCAAACCTGTGTTATCAAAATAACAAAGTAGAATCATTTTGACGCAACTGCACTTTTCTGTTTCTCTTTGTGGTTCTGCTTTAATGAATGTTTTACTTTTCCTTCCTTGTTCTTTACTCAAGTATCAAATAGAGAGCTCACAGTAAACCAAGTCACGAAGCACGTCGGACACTATCGATGTTTGGGTCTGAAAGTCGGTAAAACAAGATAT
>LQNS02276481.1:26468808-26481270 GCA_001587735.2 Parhyale hawaiensis | reverse complement strand
TGATGTTGATCTTACATGAGATGTAATTTGATGAAAATCGCTCCTGTTAATCTCGAGCTATTAAGTGCCGAATTTGTTAAAGAAAGCAATGGGCGAAAATTCACTGAAGCTCCCTCTTAAGTGTTAGATGAGTGATTTGTCTGTGTTCATGCATCTTACTTATGGCTAAGGTAACTGTGAACTTTATTGATGATATTTTTGGTCTGTTTGTGTTGTGCATGGTAGCCAGGTGCAGTTGCATTTCGTAGGTGGCAGTGGCGATATTCTTGTGTATTAGGTGGAGTGGGGTCGTCTGTATAGCCTATATGTGGGGTTGGCTGGCGGTTGTGGGATGTGCATATAGAGAGAGAAATGCGTAGGTGAGAGTCAGGGTTAGCTGGTTTAAACCAAATGGAAAAAACATGGATAAAACCAACAAAAAAAACATGGTTTATTTGTATTGTTTTTTTCAACCTTTTGGTTTCTATTCATAAACATAGCAAAACAAACATTTTTACTTTTAGAAAGTACCAAATTTTAGTCTACAACTGAATGGATGCGTTCATGTGTTTCTTTTCAGGAATCCGTTCGACTGTTAGGACAGTTAGGGTCAACTATTGCTAATGTTTATTAATACCTGTAACTTATTGAATTTTGTGTTATTTCATGTCAAACATGCATGTCTAATTATAGGTATTCTGGTACGCTTTGAGCTATTGAAAATTAGAAGTAGCAGTTACATAGTTGCTATTAGATAGCCGGTGAGCTCATGAGAAGGATGTAGTCATACAGCTATTTCACTTTCTTCAGTTCATTACTCTGCTCTTAATTAGCTTGTAGCTAGCTATTTCTGTCGAGATATCTTTGTATTTTGGAGTGTTTCTAAGGTTTTCAAAGGATTTTATAGCTATTTCACTTTCTTTACCGTTCATTACTCTGTTATAAATTAGTTAGTAGCTTGTTATTTCTGTCAACGTTGTATTTGTAATTTGAAGCGTTTTCAAGTTTTTCAAAGGATTTTATGTTGCAATTAGCTATAAATCATCGCATCTCTGAAGTTTGCATATTAAATGTAGCCATAGGAAATACAGGTTCTCTGCTCACTCTTTTTTCGTAAAAATCATTCTTCTACTATAGGAAGTTGAAAGGGTGTGACTAAAATTCTTGATGATTAGCTAGATACATGTGTCTACACAGCAGAAAAGCCTTTAAATGTTGGATAAAATTCCTAGAACTTGGGGAAAAAACACAAAATATTGAAAAATAAAATAAAAAAGCATATTTATTGTTTTAACCAAAAACATGGTTTTTGCCAACCCTGGTGAGAATATTAGTACACGCAAATACGGAACACCATTAGGGGTTTTGCTTATGCATTTTGATTTACCGTTGAATGTTGTGACTGTGTTTCCCTGCTGAATATATTTGGGCATCACGCCCGCGAGGGTTCCGAGTGCCTTTTCCGCAAGAAATGTTGCAGCTGGCTGCAGTTCCTGCTGACGAGGTTTTGTAAAGTCAGGTAGGTTCTCTATTTTCCCATTCTGCTCTTCGAAGTGGGCTGTCGATCGAGATAGCCGAGTCCGTGGGACTCCTCTACTCACTCTCTCTCTCTCGTGTGGAAGGCCCCGAATGGGGCCGTCCACTCGACTGCCTTTTTCTATTCTTTGCGCCTTTTCCCCGCCGGTAGCGCTCTGAGCCGAGTTTTTACCGCAGCAATGCTGAGATAAAAATGTTCCAACTGATGCAAAGCGTTATATTTTTTCAGTTGAGCTTCACTCTTGAATCGCCTCGCTGCGTTTAGGGTGGTAAAACACTGAATCTAATAATAATTATGTTACGACTGTGTGTCTTGTAGGTAGTAGGTAAGCCACGGTTCAGTTGTTGTGCCTGTGCCATACGCCTTCGTTGTATCCGCTGTTCTTTATATGTGGACGACTTTGCAATTTATTATTCTGGATCTCACATCGGTGCCATTGAGAGACAAATGAAATTTGCTCCTGATGCCCTCTCAGACTGGAGCTCGAAAACAGGCTTTGTTTTTAATCTAGACCAGCAAAAACAGCTTGCATGCACATTTGTAGGCAACCAAATTGCCCAAAAATGGGCCACACCTTCATGTTTAGCGATGCACCAATGTCATGTATTGATACCTATAAATACCTAGGCCTTACCATTGATAACTCTCTGACATGTATGCCTAACATAGAGAAACTAAAATGTACTTGTACTCGATCACTCGATATTTTCAAACATCTATCTCATAAGGACTGGGGAGCAGATCGCTCTTCCTTACTGAGACTCTACGTTATGCTAATCTAACCAAAATTGGACTACGGCTCGGAAGCTTATTCCTCCGCAGCAGAATCTACGCTAGAATTATTACAACCAGTCCAGAACCAAGCTATAAGATTAGCTACTGGAATGTACAAGTCGACCCCTGTCGAAAGCTTGCATGCGAATCTGGACTCCTGCCCTTGAGATATCATCAACAACTAAAATGTCTAACTATAACGCCCGACTATTAACAAATGTTACTCATCCTTTATATACAGCAGCCACTGCACAACTGAAAAAAATGCTGAACGCCGAGCGGTCCCTACCTCACGTGCTTTCCTCCCACGTACCGTATCTTAGAAATAAGAGATCAACTTAATGTTGAATCTGAAACACTTCTCTCAGAAATATATGAATCCCTCCCGCCCTGGAAAACGAAACCTATAAAAGTTTGCTATGAACTTGCAAACCGAAAGAAAAACAGCATGAACTCACATTACTAAAAAGTCTATACCTGGATGATGCTAGAACCCACCAGTTTCTTGCGTGTATCTACACGGATGGCTCTAAAACCCCAAATGGAGTGACTTACGCATGTGTTAAATGCTGCAAGCCAGTATGGGCGCAAGATCCAGGACGAAGCCTCATCTTTTACAGCTGAACTGTACGCAATATATGATGCTCTCAAATATGCGAAACCTCTACCTCACCTGACCATAGCGATAGTAACCGACTCAAGAAGCGCTGTTCAAGCGATCTCGCAATATAACCCCTCCAACCTACTCGTTGCACTGATACAATGCAGAATTACAAACAGCAATAAATCATTCACCCATTGTTGGACCCCCAGTCTCTGTGGGGTCCCTGGCAACGAACGTGCAGATCGCGCAGCGAGGGAGGCCCTCACGGGAGCGTGTCGCCCAAGACCACTACCACGTTCCGGCTACAAGTGGTAGCTAATATAAAAAGTTAATTCGAAAATGATAGCAGCAGCTCTGGGAAACTTTTGACGGGAACAAATTACGAAAATTAAGTTATCAACCCGACCGTTTGCTGATGCTCTATGCACCAGTAGGTTATGGGAGGTGTCGCTGGCGAGACTACGGACTGGGCACTCCAGTCTCACGCATTCGTATTTGTATACGCGTGAAAACCCTCCCCAGTGTGACCACTGTCCTGCTCCACTCACAATTAAACATATTCTTCTGCAATGTCCCCATTACGACCCGCAAAGACGTGCCCACTTTGGTGCTGGCAATCTCACTCTCTCTTCTATCTTAGCAGAAGATAAAACAGCCTTCCAAGGTCCATTACATCTCTTTATGAATAGCATAAACCTCCTCTATTCTCTATAAGATCTTCTACTCTCACCAAGATCACCTAAATATAACAAAAACATTACATGAGATGAAAGGAGCAAATCACACGTCCAAACACAAAACCAGAAACGAAATGTGTATAATATACTATGAGAAACCTTTCCCGTTACTTCGGGCAACTTATTCTAATTGAAGAATTTATTTCGCAGCTGTATCGTGCTCCTTTCGGCTACGGCGGGAAAACCCATAATATAATAATACGCCTTCATTATTTTGTAGGTGAGGATGTGTCAGGGGCTTGCATCTAATACTTTACGGATGTCTGTTCTTGGGGTGTTGCTGGGCCGGCTACTGAATGTTACCGTGCCTGGGTGTGTGATTGTATCAGTGGCTGGTAGGTTCTGGTTGGGGAGGGCGTTTGCGTTTTGCTATCCAGATAATAGCTTGTTTAGTGCTGGTACCATTCTGGTCTTCTGCTATTAAAAGAAGCACCTGAAGTTGCTGATGAAGACACCAGTCATGTCAGCCAAGCGATTTCATTGTTATTATTAAATGAAAGCTATCTCTCCATGTTTTCATTACTAATAGCAATACTCTACTTATGTCTTATTGTGTCTCGGCGTCGATGTACATAGGTAATAAGGATTTTTGAAATGCAGTATTCAATATAGCTATGTTGTAAAACATATAGAGGATTTGCATACATGTATAATGGAGCAATGTGTCCGTAGGCACAACATAGAGCGCAGCGTCCTGCAGCAGCACGCAGGCCGCAGCAGCACCAGCATCCTGGGTGCAGCAGGGCGTGGGGCGCTGCGCCGCATCCCGCTACTGGTGGTGCAGGTCAATTCTATAACGCCTGCACACAGCCAGGCGACGCTGCTGCTCAGCGACCACACCGGTCAGTGCCTGTGTTAGGGCTGCCAGTCTTGTTCCTTGCAGGGTATATACGCAAAAGCCAGAATTACAGAGTCTGATGGCTAACGTCCGACTCTTGGTCGTCCAGCTTCTCTGACGCTCGACTCCTGGTGTTCCTAGTAGACCAGCTCCTTATTACAATTAGTATTTAGTATGTCGTTGATTTTGGCAATTTTTTACCGACTTCATCACATACAACTGAGGATGCCAATATTCGTACACCAAGAAATTCTTTATTAAACAAATTTCTGAACTTTAAAAACTTAGCTATTGTCAAAATATATTTGTTTTAAAATGTATCATGAGAATATGAAAATATCAAGAAAGTTGAATTATTAAAAAAAGTACCTATTTTTGTGTGCGTTAGGGTGAGAAAAGTCCATATATATTGGTACTACTCAAAAACTAGGTATTAGGTACAGAATCAGTACATATTTAATATCTTTTAGCGTACCTTTTATTCACTTCCAAAGCAATCAGTCCACATGTCTAACCTTGAATTGTTGATATTCAAGTTTGTTTAAACATCTTATGCGTTTATCTTCCTCAAATCCTGGATACATTGGGATAATTTATAGAATTGTAAATTTCAAATAACGTCACAAATTTTCGATTAGGTTCAAGTCTGGAGACTGGCTTGGCCATTTCTTTGTATATTTCGCTGCATGTTTAGGAGCTTACTGGAAGATTTAGTTTTCTAGGAACTCCGGTGCAGTGAAGCATACAAGTTAGTACTCACAATTTCTTGATATAGTTCTGTATTCTTTCTACCATCTGTTAAGTAGCTAAATGTTGCCAGTTGCCGGAAACGCGACCCAAGACCATGATGCTCCCTCTGCTAATCTTTACAGATGTAATTACTGTGTTCGGTGCAAAGGCTTCAATTCGAGCAGTTAATCAAATAATTTAATTTTGGTTTCATCTCTTTATACAGTAGAACAATTTACTAGAATGTTTCGGACTTAGTCTTAGAGTTACGAGTGAATTTCAACTGGGCATTTCTTCATTTCTCGTTTCAACAACAACAACAGAGCTTTCTTTCGAAAGCGCTATTTGAATTTATGTTTATGTCGTTTTTTGCTTCTTTGGCTTAGTGTAACAGTAGTGCCTGATGCTTGCAAATGGGCATCCAACTTTTTGCGCTTGATCGTTGCATTGTTTGAACTCTTCGGACATTTTTCTCCAAGATCTTGAGGGCTCTTGTGTGGTACAAAAGAACTGCCATGGGTTTGCACAATTCCTCGTCTCTCATTGCTAGATACTGAGGCAATCAATGGGCGTAACCGGATTTGTAAGCTTTTCTGACATCTTCCTTCAAGTCTCATCTGCTCTGCATTTCTCAATTATTATTATTCCTATTACTGAGATAGAAAGTTAGGCTTTTAACCATGATTAAGCCGCACTGTCAAAGTTTTTAGCTAGGTACTACGCCGATCAGCTATCGAGCGAATTACAGGAACAAGCTGTAAAGTTCTCTGCTGAACGATAACGAAAAGAAAATTTTAAGCTTCTTAAGGGGAGCACCTCAGATGTTTTGCTTCTTTTTTATTTACAGTTCGATCGGAACGAAATTTGCAAATGGGTAAAATCAAAAAAGTAAATATTGTTATTTGTGGAAACTTTACCGTTCTCTTCTTCGTTTCCTTTTTATTGTCGAATTTCAGGGTAAACTTGCATTTTTCTATTGTTACCGAAAAGTCGAAAACGCATCATCTCCTACAATTTTCATGCTAAAAAAAAAAACATAGACAGTTTTGGAAAGAGAAATTCAACCTCTACAAAGTCATCTAATTGTTTTTTTTTTTTCATTTTTGTCCTTGTTTATTTTTTATTTATTGCTAAATATCGAATTTTTATATCTTATATTTTACCACATTTATTCGAATTCATCTCCTTATATTTTCAAAATCAGGTTGAAAATCGAAAAAGTAACTTGATAGTTTTATAGCTATGAAATTCCTCTATGTGAAACTGTCCTTTTTTTCTCGTAGCATGAATATTGAATGAGATAATACGTTTTGAATGTTGAAAAATGAAATTTTACAGAGGAAGCGAATAACTAAAAAGTCTTTACGTAAATGTGTTGTTGTTTATATTTGTCCTATCATGCTGAAACTGTCTCTGATTATCAAATAAGGCGTTTCCATAAACAAAACAATGGGAAATTATGAATGTCTAAAAAATTATGATGTCATACATATAGGTAGGCTACATATGTGACGTCTCATATAAATATGACTTTATGCATTTTTTGTCCGTTTGCGATGAAACTTGCGCATTATATGTAAGATGAAAGGTAAAAACGTTTTTTTTTCTATGAAACTGTCTCATTTCCCATTTTTTAAATCAATTTCTTTTAGCGAAATCAGATAAGCTGAAATTTTATGAAAATACATGAGCCACGCCTGAAAAAATTAAAAAGAAACGAGAAAATTTCATAGGAGAATATCGATTTCATTTTCGATTTTATATGCAATACACTTTCAGCCAAATCGGTTGACCTTTAAAATTTACCCACCAAGAGGGAAACTTTGCCGCCCCCCCTCCCATTGAGAGGTGTTCCAATGCGCCCAGGGCCGAAGTTTTTTGCCCACAAATCCGCCTCCATCAAAGGATCAAATTTCATTAAAAAACGAAAATGTCAAATTATGACCATTTTCTCTGGGGTGCTCCCCTCAAAAACAAAAACCTATCTTGTACCAATACTATATTCAACATCCATCCTATGTTATCGGGAACAGCGCTCCCTAGGGACATGATAGGTTAGTTAAGCCTTAGGTATACGGTACCTGCAGACGCTTTTCCTCCCTGCTCATTTTGCTTCCTTCAACTTTCATACGTTTCTAATGTTGCTTTATTCTGTTCTTTTCCGTTTTGCTGTTCCTATGCGCTTTGATCCTGGTTGGGAACTCCCTCGTGAATAATTTTCACATTTTTTTTTTTTTCGCATATTATAGGTAGCTATGTCTCTCCCTTTTCTTCTCTTACAACAGCTTAGTAGCTACTGATTTAGGGAGGCTTAAACTCTGCAACGCTGCCCTAAACTATTTAAGACATTGCTTCAGTGACAAATTCTAGTGTCTTCAGAATCCTAAGGTGCTATAGCTAATGCTTGTGTCAAGTAAAAATCTTGCAAATGTCTTATATACGATCTGCTCCCCGGCAGGTGAGGTGAACGGACTCCTGTCAAGCAGTGGTGTGTCGCTGTACCTGCAGCACCTCTGTGTGGGGTCCGTGCTGCTGCTCACGGGCATCACCGTGTGGCACCGCTCCCACGCCCGCCCTCCTCTGCTCACCATCACCGCCGACAACATCTCCGCAGTCTACGCTCCTGTCCGCAGGCTCCCCGCCGCCCTCACTGAGGGCAGCGGCGACACCAATGGCTCTCAGTCGCCTAGTAGTACATTAAGCACAGAGTCTCTTCAAGTCAAGATTACCTCAGGCTTGACTGCTGAAGAGAGGCGCCAGTTCAAGAATACACTGGGTGTTGAAAGTATACTTGAGAGGAGCCTTGTTGAAGAGAATTACGACGTTCGCTCTCACGCTGGTGACGCGGGTGTTGTTGGAAATACGTCTCAGGGTGCTGCTGGCGCTCCGTCTAGGAATGTTGCCCCTAGTTCTGGATACCGTGGCGGATATGCGGCGGCTCAATCGACCCGGCCTCAACCTGGAACTTCTTGTCCCGTTAATGCGAGCTTCAAAACGCCGGTGCCTGCTCCTCTGCCGAATGCTCCCGCTGCTTCACGCGTACAAACTCCTCCCAATGTGTCGTCTCGTTTACCTGCTCCTCCCTTTTCGTCGAACTTGCCGAATTCTGCTATTAATCACGTTCGAGGCCCCAGGCCTAGTTTCCAGACGTCTACGCCAACTGCAGCGCGGGTCACTGGTCCGTCATCGGCAAAGTATGCCCGGCTGTCTGTAGGAAATTCACATAATGACTTGCCCATGCACTCCCCAAGATTCAGTACTTCGATGTTTAAACCATCAATGCCGTCACCTGTTACGAACAGCAGACTCGCCAACAGTAGCCATTATTCATCTTCTCAATCTAATAATCTTTTAGGAAATGAAGCTGCGAGATGCTCCTCCAATAGTCTGTCCACTGCTGCTATCCAAAATATTAATCCCGGTAATAGTTCAGCAGGCAGCAGTATCGCTGGTACGACCTCTTCGTCTCCTATAACGCCCAGCAGGCCATCTCACCAGGTGTCCGTTGCTCCTGCCCGCAAGTTCTCTTTCAGATCTGCTGGAACTTCTTCAGGTTCTACCACACAAGGATCTTCTCCTGCTACCCCTACAAATACATTGTCTGGTAAACCCCCTTGCAATGTCAACAATGTTATCAATAATTCATTTAGAGCTGCTAGTGGGAGGAGCGTGTTGTCGAGTGGAGGCGGTTGTAATTCCCGTTCTTCTATTAATAATTCTGGCGGTACTTTTGCAACGGGCAGTGTTACAGGAGCTGGTGCTGGTTTTAATTTACCACACGGAACTACCAGTTCCGGCACTAGTGCTCATCGAATGGGTAGGTCCGCCGGTAATTGTTCTACTGCAAGTTGCTCAGTTTCCACCACCCGGTTTAGCGTCTCTGCCAGTGTCACCGTTCACAAAGATGGCAACTTCGCACATCCTGCTGGCAGGAACTCCAGCACCGGGACAAGCGCAGGAGTTCCGATATCCGCCTCCAAAAGCCCTCAAATCCCCAGCACCAGCCGTACTGAGGTCGCAGGCCCTTCTGAGACAGAGCTGCGGGAGATACAGGAATTGATGGCGACCTTCAGTGATGCGGATTTTGATGACTTCTGAGGTGTTGTTCGCCTCGTATCGCATCTTTACTTATTGTCTGCTTGAGTAATGGAAGTATTACTTGTGATATTTTCTCCATTTGATTGCAGGAAACATTGCCTGTATGAGAGACTGATAACAATTCCATCACTGAATACATGTATATGCTCATAGTTTTAGTTAGCTACCTTATTCTTCTGAGTCTCAATCGTGTACATAGTTTTGTTTATACTTGATGTAATTCTTGTAAATCAATTTACCTGGTTACTCTTTAGGTGCAATGCAGGCCCAGAATACGTGCGGATATATGGTCACTTTTTTTTCTCGCTCTATTTAGTTTTTGTTAACTGCTTGCATCCTAAGTATTTTCTAATGAAAAGAAAACTCATATTAAATAATATTTTGTTACCTTAATGTCTTTATGCCGGTTTAGAATAAGTTATGTTCTGTGCCCTTACAAACGCCAGCCAAAACTGGAGTGCTTTTTCTGCTGTAGATGTTACAGCTGGCCGCAGTTCCTGCTGACGAGAACAGTTTTGTATTGTGAAGTTAGGTAGGGTCTCTACTATATATTTCCCCTTCTGGGCCGACAAATGGTGGTAAGCGACCCATTCCATGGGACTCCTTTCAGCTCCTGTGTGGTGGCCACTGAAGGAACCCACCGCACGGGTGTTTCTTTCTTCTGTCTTCTTCTCATATCGTTTTTAGTTTCTTACTCTGTGCCGGCATGGCTGAGCGAATTCATTGGACCGAGCCGTGTAGGGCTAGAGATGCGTCTTATTTCCTGCCATACATGGTGCACCTGGCCAAATACTATACGAAATGGGATCGCTGTTATATATATGTAGTCTTCGTATCTGATATGGCGGGGAAACCCTCAATGTAGTAGTGTAATAAGTTATGTTCTGCTACCGCAATGTCGCACTCCCTGAGCCCATAATAACTAATAGATCGGCGATCTTAGCATTTCAATAGTGACTATTTTTTGCTCCCTACTGCGTACCATTCAATCGCTGAATGTCCTATTCCTTGTGCTGCTTGTGTGCGAAGTCACCTTGCCATCCGTAAATTGGACCTTGACTCTCTCCTGGGAATTATCTTGGGAGAAACTCCTATCAGTTCCTCTGATTCAGCCCGGTTGGTTTTGTTACTCATTGTGATCTAGCAAATAAATTGTAAACATTGTTTAACAGGCTTAATGCAACTGTCCAATGCATTGTGCTCCTGTTAGGATATTTCCCTGTCATTTTGTATGACCATGTTCATAGGCCACACGATACCTGACTGCCCATTCATTTGCGAGTGAAGCGGGTTGCAAATGGATTAGACTTCGATAAAATCTCTTCCAGGCAACAGAACGGCCTGAAACAACAAAGTCAACTTTTCTGTGAAGCAAAAAATGTTTCCATCAGCAAGAAACACAAATTTGTAGCGATGTATTAACGGTGGACGACGATAATTAAATCTTGGCGCACCAATATGACATAAAATTGACTGGAATAATTTTTGCAATTTACCATTGGCCAAAGCTCATGTTCGGTATGCGTGCTTCTTTCCAAGATATGCACTCCGGGCGTCTCCGAACACCGGCGATTTTTGTTTCGGGCTGCTTTGTTTACTGGAAAAAAATTATCGAGATTTCATTAGTTTGCCATCAGCCTCACTTGGGAGTATCGTGTGGTTTATGCATTGTTATTAATTTTGGCAAACTTAATGCTTTTCTTCCCTCAGGGGCATATTATGGCGGGCCCTTTCCCTGCCACAATATGTTTGGGCATCACGCACCCAAGGGTCCTGAGTGCCTTCTCCGCAGGAGATGTAGNTTCCCCTGCCACAATATGTTTGGGCATCACGCACCCAAGGGTCCTGAGTGCCTTCTCCGCAGGAGATGTAGCATCTGGCCGCAGCTCCTGCCGATAAAGTTAGTTTTGTAAAATTAGGTAGGTTTTCTATATTTCCCCTTCTGTTCTGCGAGGTGGGCCGCCGAATGGTGGTAAGCGACCCATCCCATGGGACTCCTATCTGCTCCCGTGTGGGGGGCCAGGGAAGGGACCCCCCTCACGAGTGTTCGCTTTCTTCCGTCTTCTTCTCGTTTCGTTTTTCGTTTCCTTCTCTGCGCTGCACGACTGAGCGATTTCGTTCGACCGAGCTGTGTGGAGTTGGAAATGCTCGCGCCTTGTTTCCTGCCTGGCATGATTTACCTGGCCAAGATTGTTCTAATAGAAATCATTTGAGTTCGACTTAACTTCTAAACTAAATCATACAAAATTGAATCGCTGCTATATAGTCTTCGTTTCTAATACGGCGAGAAAACCCACAATATAATAATAATAATGCTTTTCTGCCCGTGCAACCGAGCTTTGTGTCGGTTAGTATGCATGCACTTGGCTAATGAGGTGTGGCATGAAATACTTGTTGCCCAGTGAAGGCGAAGCCTTTTAAGCCTAGAATGCATTTCCTATTGAAGTGAGTATCGCAGATATTCAAAATGTGTATGATAAGCGGAAATTCTCTGAATTGGTAATGTAAGGTGTATCGCTGTACAATGGTGAAGCGTGATCTGTTTTGGTTGCTATATCATGCATATCTACGATCTAGTCTTTCTGAAGCTGTTCATTAAATAATTTTTTGCTTATCAGGTGAGTAAAATTCTTCGCTATTTATCGTCTCATCAGTACCCTTAAGTTGCTGAAGTGAAGCAGATCTTCCCAGGGAAATGATTGGTACCAGTCATCACATGTAGCATCTAATTGAAATTACAAACAGGCCGCCGGCTCAGCTTGTGTAATACGACAGCTGTGCCCTCTGCGCGGGGAGACTGTTCTAGAAAAGGCCAATACAACCGAAGTGCTATCGACAGGAAGAAATCTCTGGGTTCTATAACCTGTTGGGTGTGGGATTTACGTTGCGCTTAACATCGGAAGCCTGCAGACCGACACACCGTAAAGCTCCTGTTGTAGATGGCAACTAGCGCCGAGATTTAGCTAGCCTGATAACGTTTAGGGATGTGCCGGATATCGGGGATTTGTGATTACGGGCAGAGCTGGGCATAGATACTCAAAAATTTATCTAGATACTAGATACACCCTTAAAATGTATCTAGATACAGATACTAGATACAACTTTACAAATGTGTCTAGATACAGATACTAGATACTTAAAAGTATCTATAGATACAATTCTAGAT